>NDXB01009106.1:61941-74751 GCA_002631895.1 Agapornis roseicollis
AAAAAAAAAAGGCATCTAAGAGCAGAATCTCTCTCATGCTTTATCCTGAAGAGTAATGAGAAGACATGAAGGACTTCCACTGCACCTACCCAGAAACCACACACAGCAGATTCTTCAGACAACAGTCCAAGGCCTCCTGGATGCCCATGAGTTGCTCCCAAAAATTAACAGCAGGTAGGTGAGACAAGCAAGCCTTCTGGCTCCACACCACAGGCTGGAAAAAGGTTGGGAAGCAATCCTCACACAGCAGTAGCAGGCTAGTTCTACCAACAGCGTTCAAGAGCAACCGGTGATTTTCAGAGAGGTCTGTGAATAGCCCATTTCTGGAAGTGCGGCACTACATGTGGCATGCTAAATCTGTCCTACTGAACAGCTTCTGCAACAAAATAGCTCCACAGTGGATTTTTAAGCTCTAAACACTCTCTGATCACATCCAGCCCAACTGAAACTGAAGGATGTAGCAGCATGTTTCTTTCCCCATGCTCTTGCCTTTCTTGGCTTCTATCCATCATTAGTCCTTAGAGACCCTCGTTAAAAGAGCTGTCCAAAACACGTTCTTTTACTCAAGCTATCCAAAACTAAGCATCAACCGCTTTCATTTTTGAGTTGTATGACATTTTTCCAACAGTTGATGTGCCAGATTTAGTTCCTGTCTCCAAGATCATCTTTCAAATACTGAAAAATGCTTTCTAGATGCAACAGGCTTTGCTTCATTTCCACTGGGTGGCATGGCTCTATCAGCAAAGAGGTTCTTTTGTCACTCTAACATGACTAATACCTACCAGCATAACCTCATCTACAACAAGATTTCTGCCCACATAAATACAACTACCCAACATAGCTGTACAGATAAAATGGAAGAGAAACCAAATCTTTGACAGCTTCTAAACGTTTTCTAAAATATGTAAATTTCTGCAGCTTCTACCTTCCAGCTTCAAGCATCAACATTTTATCGCTGCCTTTCTCTATCCTTAAAGCCTTCCCAGTAGCCACACTGATGCACTTAGGTACCTACATGCAATTATTTAGTCTGACCTGCATGTTTATTTCTTGGGAGAATAAAGGCAATTGGTAAAGACACTGAAGGGGAAAAAAACCCCAAACCAACAGTTGCATCATTAGTATCTGTGTGAGATTTGATGATCTTCCTGCTGTTTCCTATGTCTGTTTTGACTGACAAAGAGAACAGAAGTCAGATTTTTAGTTGTTAAGATTTTTCAGGACAGATTTAATTAAGACTGTCAACCAAAATGTTGCATTTGCTATAAATTATCAACTGCCAGAAAAAAAAGAAGTCTTCAGAATAGAAGTCTTTTCAGTTTCAAAGACCTATAATATACAAAGCCATAAGGAATTGTAATCTGTTCCAGTTTTCTACTCATGACAGGCCATTCAGTTTCACAGCTGCCTCCCCACCAAGGCCAGATCTAATCCCTTCAGATGATCACCACATCACAAGCAGATGGCTCCAAACTGGGCAGACATACATCACTTTTAAGTCAGTTTGTTCATGGGCCAGCTGTGATAGAAAATCAAAGCAGAACACATAGGCACTACTCCTGTCCACACCATCCTACTCTGTGGATCTTGCAAAAGATATATGGGTCCAGCAGCAGCTCAGAATAATTAAAATTTATCTTCTGCAGTTGCCTTTATACTTTCTTAAGAGCTAAAGAACCTATTCTTACGTTATCCTCATTTTTAAAAGTGTGCTTTATTTCTCATTTATAGCTTCAGCTTCTAATTATCAATTCTTCTGCAGTCTGCCTGAACTAGCTAGAAAAGCAATTTAAAGAATACCTGTGTCCTCCTCCTACCATAACTTTATACTTAAGAATTATCAGCTATTTGTGTTTATTCCTGATGAAATAAGCATACTGACCCCAAGTGTAAGGGACTATGAAATAACCTCACTGTAGGGCTTTTAGCATGTTGCCCTCCCCCACAATGAAAAGATCAAAGCTGTGTCTCATATTCGAGTTCTAGCCTCAACAGTAACTAACCAAACCACATACCCTTCTGCTCCTTAATGGAAGCTCTTTTCCAGGATAACTGTTTTTCAGGACAAAAATCTCTCTTCACAGATAAAGCTGACATCTTGATTTGGTGCTGGTAGAATGAACTCAAGTTTTAAGAATATAAGCGTTGTCTAGGACTGGCCCGATATTTACCACAAGTTTTGTAGCAGCCACTGGTCTCCACAGGTCTGGCACAGGGGCAGTTTTATTTAACAAAAATAGAATAAAAACTACCTTTGTTCTTACATCCACTGACAATAAGGTTGAACAGCATCAGATCAACAAAGTTTTCCATGAAATTCACCTAGAAACAGTTTTCTCTCAGACACAAAACCTGTCAGATAATTAGTTATCTCTCAAAGCACAGTGCTAGCTTTCCCATTAAGTCAGCAACCTTAAGTGTATTAGCATTTGATAAAATGGACTTTATAAGATAAACTATTAAAAACTCACTTGCCTGACACCCGTTTAGTGAAGAGCTTTAAAGTTAAAAAAGTCACTTAAAATCCGATCCACGCTCTTTTATACATTACGACCATAAAAACAAGCCGACAAACTATTTTACCCAGTCAGAACCGTTACGGCTGCAACCTTTACACAGAGTAAACCGGGATCCGCTACAAACGACCCTCCTCTGCTCTGCAGCCGCCAGCGGAGGCCGCCCCAGGTAACGGCAAGCGGCAGTAGTCGTTAAGCGAACACCGGTACCTCGGGGGGGATCCGCCCGCCCCAAGCGGCGGGTCCCCAAGAGGAGAAGACCGGCTTGCACCACTCACTCGGGGCCGGCGACCCCCGGCACCACACCTCCAGCCCAGCACGGCTGGGAAAGGCAGCGGCAGCTCCCCACCCGTCCCTCTTGGGCGCGGGAAGAGCCAGCTGCGGCCCGACGGCCCCGGGGACGGCCCAGCCGCTGAGATGTGGGATGAAGCCCCCTCCCTTCCCGCTTCTCCCTCCCGCCCGCACCGGCGTGGCCCCCCCCTCGCTCCCTGCCGCCGGGGCCGGCCCGGGCAGGGGATACCTGTGCGGGCGGAGCTGAGCGGAGCGCAGCGCGGCTCAAGCCAGGAGCGAGGCAGCAAGCGGCGGCCCCCAGCACCACCACCGCCACCCCGACGCCCAGGCGGAAGCGGAACTTCGTCACACGCCACACCTCCCCAGCGCCCGGAAGGTCACCCGCTTGGCCCCGCCCTCTCGCGAGCACCCGCCGTGGCCCCCACCCACATCACCGAGGGCACGTGACCGCGGCTCCTTCTCCTGCTCCCCCTCCCCCTACGTCACGTGGTCCTTTCCCGCCCCCGCCCGGGCCCGGCGCTGACAGGATCCGGCTGGAGCATCGGGCCCGGGGCATGGGCCCCGCCTGGAGCCCGGCTGCCAGCCAGCGAGGAACCGCACCGCACACAGCGGGGAGAGAAGACCTCAGAGCCGTTTCAGTGCCTAAAGGGGTGGACAACAAAGATACAGAGGGCCTGTAGGGATGGGGCAAGGGGAGACACACTGTGAGTGACACAGGGAGTGACAGAGGGGAGATACAGATTAGATACTAAGGAGAAGTTACTCACTATGAGGCACTGGCACAGGGTGCCCAGAGAAGCTGTGGCTGCCCCATCCCTGGCAGTGTTCAAGGCCAGGTTGGACAGGGCTTTGAGTAACCTGATATAGGGGAAGGTGCCCCTGCTCATGGCAGGGGAATTGGAACTCTTAAGAGCTTTAAGGTTCCTTCCAACCCAAACCATTCTGTGGTTCTCTATGAAATTTCATTTAAATTTACCCAAACTGTGCAGTTGTCACACTTGCAACCTAAAGGGTGGACAGGCACACCTGAAAACTCGGAGTTTTTCTCATAAGGGAGCACAGCCTCTCACCCTGTATCTTCCTATCCTCAGACCCTTGCAGTAAGGAGGACTGAATACACCAGATCGCTTCCCTGCCCTGCCCCTCCAAGCTATGGCACTAATCCTGCAAGCATTCGCATGCACAGATAATTCCGTTAAACTCAGCAGAAACGCGGGCATGGGCGATGCCGAGAACATGCCGTTCGTGTCCCATGCGCTGCCACCCTTCCCCTCACCAGCGCTCATCTATTTCTATTTTTCACGGTCATTACTGGGACATTTCTGAAGCAACTGGGGAAAAGCAGCAGCAGGAGCAGGGACCTGGCATTGGGGTGGCTGCAACAGTTGTGAAACCGCAGTATTTTTACTGGTTTATTTGCATAAATTATTACTACCAAAACTAAACAGACGTTCACTACAGACCCAGTCCCAGGGTGGCATGGTAAGTTCCTTCATCTGTTCCCCTCCAAATTCAATTACATGCCATGGAAAATTTAGTCTGACTGCACAGTTCATAGTGGACATGCTCGAGTTTGTCCAGAGGAGGCCATGAAGATGCTCAGAGGGCTGGAGCACCTCAGCTGTGGAGACTGTGGAGAGAGCTGGGCTGGTTCAATCTGGGGAAGAGAAGGCTCTGGAGAGACCTTAGAGCAGCTTCCAGTGCCTGAAGGGGCTGACAACAAAGCTAGAGAGGGGCTTTTGACACGAGCCTGTAGGGATGGGACAAGGGGGAATGGCTTTAAACTGACAGAGGGGAGATTTAGATTAGGTATGAGGAAGAAGTTCTTCTCTCTGAGGGTGCTGAGGCACTGGCACAGGTTGGCCAGGGAAGCTGTGGCTGCCCCATCCCTGCCAATGTTCAAGTCCAGGTAGGCCAGGGCTTGGAACAACCTGGTATAGTGGAAGGTGTCCCTGCCCATGGCAGGAAGGTTGGAACTGGATGAGCTTTATGGTCCCTTCCAATTCAAACCATTCTGTTATTCTGTGACTCTTTCGCAATTGCCTTTTCAAGTGTAGCAATCACTTGGAGGGACTTCATGTAGAAACAGCACTTCTGGCATGGCATCTTCCTCCTGCTGCATGCCAGGCACAGCGGTTCAGCTCACTCTTGCTTTTCCACACTCACATGGGCCCCACTGTGGGGCCCATGCAGTCCACTGTTGCCTGCACTGCAGCAGTGATAGCAGGAGTCCCCAGAGCATGACTTTTCTTCCTGAACAGTCTGGTAGTTAGAACCTTAATTAATGAGCCAACAACATGGCCAACAACAGTGATGATCTATGTCATCTACCTGGACTTGTGCAAAGCGTTTGACACTGTCCCACACGACATCCTTGTCTCTAAATTGGAGAGACATCAATTTGATAGGTGGGGCACTCAGTGGATAAAGAACTGGCTGGATGGCCGCACGCAAACAGTTGTGGTCAATGGCTCAGTGTCCGGCTGGAGGCCAGTGACGAGTGGTGTCCCTCAGGGATCGGTGTTGGGACCGGTCTTGTTCAACATCTTTGTCACTGACATGGACAGTGGGATTGAGTGCGCCCTCAGCAAGTTTGCCGATGACACCAAGCCGTGTGGTTTGGTGGATACGCTGGAGGGAAGGAATGCCATCCAGAGGGACCTTGACACGCTTGTGAGGTGGGCTGATGCCAACCTCATGAAGTTTAACCATGACAAGTGCAAGGTCCTACACCTGGGTTGGAGCAATCCCAGGCACAGCCACAGGTTCAGCAAAGAGGAGATTGAGAGCAGCCCTGCAGAGAAGGACTTGGGGGTGGTAGTCAATGAGAACATGAACATGAGCCGACTGCAGTGTGTGCTTGCAGCCCAAAAAGCAACCGTATCCTGGGCTGCATCAAAAGGAGCGTGACCAGCAGGTCAAAGGAAGTGATCCTGCCCCTCTACTCTGCTCTCGGGAGACCTCACCTGGAGCATTGTGTGCAGTTCTGGTGTCCTCAACATAAAAAGAACATGGAGCTGTTGGAAAAGGTCCAGAGGAGGCCACGAGGATGATCAGGGAACTGGAGCATCTCCCATACAAAGACAGGCTGAGAAAGTTGGGACTGTTCAGCCTGGGGAAGAGAAGGCTGCGTGGAGACCTCATAGCAGCCTTCCAGTATCTGAAGGGGGCCTATAGGGATGCTGGGGAGGGACTCTTCATTAGGGACTGTAGTGACAGGACAAGGGGTAACAGGTTCAAACTTCAACAGAGGAGGTTTAGATTGGATATAAGGAAGAAATCCTTTCCTGTTAGGGTGGTGATGCACTGGAATGGGTTGCCCAGGGAGGTTGTGAGTGCTCCATCCCTGGCAGTGTCCAAGGCCAGGTTGGATGAAGCCTTGGGTGACATGGTTTAGTGTGAGGTGTCCCTGCTTATGGCAGGGGGGTTGGAACTGGATGATCTTAAGGTCCTTTCCAACCCTAACTATTCTATGATTCTATGATATCTCATTTGAAATATCTCAGGTATACTCAAGTAGCAAATTGGGACTGCAATAGCACTTTCAATCAATATCCATACCAACCAACCTCATCAACCTCCATGTTAGGATCACCCAATGTGTAATAAATGGACCCCCCCTTTCAGAAAAAGCAGAAAGAATGGTGAATTTTTGTACAAATATTTAATTTTATGCAGAGCTTTCCCCTCCTTTAGGCAAATGCGTCTCTCCATCTGTGTGTATATATATGTTGAAGGCTGTAAAAAGAGCTGCAGGTGCAACTTTACAGAATTTGTGTGCAAGTGGTCCATCTTAGTGCCAGGAGTAGGACTTGGGCCTAACACTGAGCCCTGGCCACATCCTACTGAAAGACATTACTTTGCACTCAGAATTATGTAATGGAAAAAATGTTGGGATGAAATTGCAAATTTAGAGCTTGTGCGCAGCTCTTAAGGAAGAGAATGGAAGCTTCGTGAAAGAAATTTGGCTCCCAGATAGTAAGAGGCATTATTTTCTGTGCCTCCATTGTAGGACCTGCTATGGTATTATTTAAATTATTCAGAAAGGCTGTTTGGTATAATAACGTTAGGGCAGTTCTTTATTACAGGTCCATGTTGGTGTGTGTTGCCTGTGCTGTTGTCTGTAGGTTACAAGTGTAGGTTGCTTTGTTTTTTCTTCAGCATCATATAAATATTTGGGTTGGAAAGAAACTCTGGTGTAACCTCCTCAAAACAGGGCTGGCTCTGAACCTTGTCTGCTTGAGTTTCCAGTGTCACCAAAGGCAGAGATTGCACAACCTCTCTGGACGTTCAGCCCCACCCCTAAATACAGGCACTGGGAATACTACCATTATTCCTTGCCTCTTATCAGACTTTCTCTTGCTGAGACTCATAACTGCTCCTGATTGTCCTTTTGCCACATGCCTGTGTGAAGCATCTGCCTGCTTTGTAACACCCCTTTGTGTGGCTGGAGGCTGCAGTGAGGTGCCTCCTGCATTCTATCTTAGCTCAGAAATACAGTTTCCACTGCCTCTTTTCCTATATCATATGCTCTCACCAGCCAGTCATGTCAGAGGCCACCCTCTGAACGTCCTCTAGTTTGTCAACCTCTCTCTTATCTTTCAGTATCAACATTGGGCATAATTCATAGAATGAAAGAATGGTTTGGGTTGGAAGGGACCTCAAAGCTCATCCAGTTCCACCTCCCCTGCCACGAGCAGGGACATCTTCCACTAGACCAGGTTGCTCCAAGCCCCATCCAACCTGGCTTTGAACACTGACAGGGATGGGGCAGCCACAGCTTCTCTGGACACCCTGTGCCAGGGCCTCAGCACCCTCACAGGGAAGAACTTCTTCCTAATATCTAATCTAAATCAATCTCCCCTCTGTCAGTTTAAAGTCATTCCCCCTTGAACTGTCCCTACAGGCCCTTGTAAGAAGCCTCTCTGTAGCTTTGTTGTCAGCCCTTTTAGGTACTGGAAGCTGCTGTAAGGTCTCCCTGGAGCTTTCTCATGCCCCAGAGATGGGTGCAGTGAGACCAGGTCTCAAGAAAGAGGAGCAGAGGGGAGAATCTCCTCCCTCAACCTGTTGGTCTCGCTTCTTTCAATGCAGCCCAGGGTACGGTTGGTTTCTGGCTCATGTTTAACTTCTCACCAGCCAGCACCTCCAAGTCCTTCTCCTCAGGTCTGCCTTTAATCCGGTCTCTGCCTAGCCTGTATTTGTGAGGGAATGTGCTGGGAATTGCCCCAACCCATGTTCAGGACCTTGCACTTGGCCCTGTTGAACTTCACGAGGCTGGCACTATTCCACCTCTTCAGCCTACCCATGTCCCCCTGGATCCCATCCCTTTCCTCCAGCTTGTCACCCATACCACACATTTGGTGTCACTGGCAAACTTGCCGAGGGTGCGCTTGATCCCACTTGCATGCCTTAGTCTTTACTTTGGGGTAACAGATCAACGAACAATAGTTAAATTGTCCAATTTAGTACTTTCCAGGGTCAGGAAGGCAGATCATGAAATGTGGCAAGCATCAGAGTCAGGAAGCTATCACACCCAGAGGGCTGTGAATGCCACAAAGCAATAAATCCAGAGGAACAATAACAGTATCTTTTTTGTCCCTTCTGCTTTTACATCAGCTCATCAGAAGGAGGAAGGGAGGTGCAGTGGAGGCATCTCTTTTCCATCCTGAAGTAAAAGGATTAGGTTTTATTTTTTTTTAGTGAGTTTCAACTTGTGGACTGTAACGTCAGTTTTCATTAAGGAAACACCAGTGTCTGACAGTGAGATGTAAGATATTTGGCTTCAGTTACAGTGTTGATTCTTCCTGGGAGATGTCACTCAGCTTTTATATTCATGCTCCAGTGTGCACTGTGAACATCATGCACTCTGAAGAACTAGCTGAGCCACCCTGAAGCTAGATTTTAAAGGATACCAGATGGTATGTTCAATGCATGTGGGAAGCTTTTATATGCTTTTCCCCTATGGCCAATCACTGACTGATCATTTATTTCAAAACCCTCATAAAATAAATCACTCTGGAAGTGACGCTGTCTCTAGTTAATAAGTGCTCTTTCTCAAAGCAGGGGCTTGTTGCCATGAAGATAAAATCATAAAACTGGTTCAGAGTGCATTGGGATGGCAAATGCACCCTATTGAGGAGATGAGATAAACTGGATTGAACTGGAAAGGAAGCATTGCTGTCTGCTTGTTGTGAAATAATGAGGCAGGTGAACTGTCATTAAAGACACCTCACCAGGCACTTAGGTTCTAGCACAGGAGTTTTCTGTGACAAGGAGTGATTTTTGGGTATGTTTTCTTCCCACAGCGGAGGATATGTAGGGGCTTGATCTTGTGTCAAGCTTCTGTGTCATTTTCTTTTCAGATCTTGGAGCTAGTGATTATGTCTGGCAGCAGAAGACAGAGCTCTCTTTACTTTTTTCTTTAGTGAATGGGAAGTAGAAAATTCCCCTGTGTGACACCAGTGAAGAGAGACACCCACGTTATCCCCATCCCCAAAGAGAGAACCATAGTTCCCCAAGGATCCAAACCTTTTATCAGTCTTTCTGTCCTCCCCATCCTCTTTCTTCGTATGTCGAATCTCAAGCCATGGCTCCTGGTGCAGTGTTGCAGTCCTCACAGTCTCTCAATGAGTTTTGTGACATTTGCTGTTGGCTCCCAGCCACGGCTCTGACAGACAGATGATAATGTGAAATTATGGCCCTTCGTTCTCTGACAGATCATGTTTTCAAGGGCTTGCTGCTGTGCAGACAAGCTGGAAAATCTCATTTTTCAAAAGTCTAAAATGCAAATAAAAGCCCCCCCCCCCATTTTTTTTTCCACTCTCGTTTTGCTATTGTAAATGGAGCTCTTTTTTCTACTTTGGAGAGGGAGAGATAGGTGAGGCAGAGCTGGCTCATGGAGGCTTTGGCCTGCCAATGAAGGCAGATCTGATTTTTCATGTGGCCCATGTTTTCTATTGGATGTAAACATGCAGGCACATAGACATCCCTGGTGGAGAAACTTAATAGTCACAGTGGGAGAGACCAAAAGTCCAGCTGGCCTTAGGTCCCTCAAGTGTGACTGTGGGCAACACTAGAGCCATAGGAAAAGAAGAAAGAGAAGACATGTGGAATCCTCCCCTCACAAAGCCTCTGAGCCCCTTGCAATTGTCAGTCTGGGGCTACATCTGCATCATCAGCTGATGAAGACACATCAAAAGCAAGGCCAGTTCCGTGTGAGGGTATCTTTTCTGCTGTGGAGTGCCTGCTGCAATAAGCAGCTCCCAGGAGGGAAAATGTGCCTGGAATTACTAGATCTCAAACACTCCATTTTTCATCACTTCCCTATGATGCTGTTTCTGGCCATATTTTGTACTTTGTTTTGTCTTTCTGTGCAAAGCAGCTGGGATATGTTCCTTCACTCAGAGATGCTTCTGTGCTTGGGCACTTCTCTCTGCAAAACCTCTAAGGGCCTTTGAGATCTCCAGTGTTGCACAGCCTAGTTGCATTTCTAGGAGAAGGATTTAGGGATGTTGCTCAGTGAGAAACTCAGCATAAGCTGGCAGTATGTGCTTGCACCAGAAAGCTACCTGTATGCTGGGATACATCAGAATCAGCATGATTGAGGGAGGGGATTCCCCTCCCCTACTTCTCTCTCATGAGACCCTACCTGGAGTACTGCATCCAGCTCTGGGGGCCCCAACATAAGGAAGACATGGACCTTTTGGAAGAAGTCCAGAGGAGCACACAAAGATGCTCAAAGGGCTGGAGCACCTCTGTGATGGAGACAGGCTGAGAGAGCTGGGGCTGTTCAGCCTGGAGAAGAGAAGGCTCAGGGGAGACCTTAAAGCAACTTCCAGTGCCTAAAGGGGCCAACAAAAAAGCTGGAGAGGGGCTTCTCACAAGGGTATGGAGTGACAGGACAAGAGGGGATGGCTTTAACCTGACAGAGGAGAGATTAGATATAAAGAATAAGTTCTTTACTGCGAGGAAAAGTGGGGCGAGACACTGGCACAGGTTGCCTAGAGAAGACGTGGCTGCCCCATCCCTGGCAGTGTTCAAGGCCAGGTTGGATGGGGCTTCGAGCAATCTGGTCTAGTGGAAGATGTCCCTGCCCATGGCAAGGGGTTGAAACTGGATGAGCTTTATGGTGCTTTCCAACCCAAGGCATTCCATCATTCCATGAGTTTATATATGAAATTAAATCTGCGATGCCAAGTTGTTCATGTGGTCTACTTCAGATATATATGGATGATGTTACCATACTGCTGAGGTCAATGATCCACTGATTGGTGCCAAAGAACACATTTACAGTCAAATGGCTTGTAGTAATTCAGGGAATGAGGCACATAAGGTTCATTTGAGCTTGTGAAAGATCTATAAGTCACTGATATGACAAAGATGCTACCAAAGGGTGTGGGATGAATTATTGACATGATCATTCAGTGTAAAACATTGTGTGGAAAGCATTACATCCAGAGCTGATCCGGCGGTGCATGGTCGTGAGGGCTGAGCTGCCTTCTGTGCTTGCATGAGGCTTTGTGCAGAGCCTGGCTCCAAGGGACTGTTGTTTTACTCACACATCTGGGATGCTCTAGCAGTTGCATAAAAACTGGCCATTTGACCCCAAATCCTTCAGATGAAGACCAAGATGATGCTCACTTGTTAATTTCAGTAGTTTTAGGAATCTCTTGGTGCAGTTGAGTGAGTTTGTGCCATTCCAGGGCTAAGGTTTTGTATTTTATCTTTCCCATTCCTGCTCTAGGCAGGGACTTGATGGCTGCAATGCCTTGTCAGTTTTGGGCTACCCCATCAGAAAAGCACAGATTTCATCCACTCCAGCTTTAACACAGCAAAAATCTTGTCTGAGCAGCTAAAAGTTACTCAATGCTTTGAGAAAATCTGTGGATATAACACCCATGTCATTCCTCCTCCTTCTCCTCAGCTCTTCAGGCTCTGATTCAGCAAATAGCTTAAGTGCTGTGATGAAGTGGTGCCTTTTAGTTGCTAATGCCATGCAAAAATGCCCTGAGAATAAAGCAATTTTCATGATCACTGTTAAGAATCCACTTCCTTCTTTGGGTCTTTTCTATCAGCCTACTGGAAGAGTACAGCCGGAAAACAGATTAGCCCTGGAAAGACTTGTTCTCAACTAATGAACATACCACAAATACACTTCTTAGTTATATTTTAGGTCAAATGGATTTGTCGAGCTAATAGTCACCCAAGTCTGAAGGATTCCTATAAATAAATGAGACTTAAATATTTTTACCATGTCTGACAGAGCTCCTTTAAAGTGCAAATGTAGCTGTAATTAACTGAAGTCAAGATAATTTTGAGCAAGAAGAATTAAAAAAGAAGAAAACAAACATTTGAACTTTTTAACCTTGGGGCTGTTTCCAGCCACATCCCTGGCAATGATAATGAATTCAGAAAATTCCATCAAAATCTGTTCTTTGGACTCTTGAGGCATTTACCATAATGGTCTCAGCTCCCCTTCTCCCTTATGAAAACAGGAAGAAATTAATGCAGGGTAGTAGCTGTTTAAATACTAGAAAGTCTCCCTGGGTAGAATGACTGACATTTCAGTAATCAATTGGCTGTGAGACAACGGAAGGTTTGGAAAGAGCTTGATCCAAAGTTCGCTTCAAAGCTTCCTCATTGATTTCGGGACTTTTCGTATGAGGTCTGAGATGAGAAAGTCTCACCCCGGCTGAGTACGGGTGACGGGTTGGTCTTTCTGCAGGTTTACCCGGGGACGGGGGGTTCCCATTGAAGGAGGGCGAAAAAAGTGTTGGTTTTTTTTTTCATGGAAATCCTACATCCAGACTTCATCCCGAGCCTTCCCGGCAGAGCCAGGCTGCTCTCCCCACCAGACCAGCTCCAGGCTGTACGAGTGAGCATTATACATTATCTCAGTTCTCCCTGCCTGAGGCCAAACACTACCCCGTCAATGTTTGTCATACTGTCTGAAGAAATAGATTTCAAATCCCCATTGTAAGCTCTTCCCCTCCCCCCTTCCCCC
>NDXB01009106.1:74861-94265 GCA_002631895.1 Agapornis roseicollis
CCCCCCCCCCCTCCCCCCCCCCCCCGCCCAGGAGTGAATGCATCCTCATTCATTAGCAGAAACACTCCTCCTCTACAGCCATTTAGAAAGAAAAGGAACTGACTGTTGCGATAAAGTACATTGTAAAACATACTGGGCTCCACTCACTATCACAGGGATCTGAGAACGATTGCCTAGTTATTTCGTGCTCCCTGGGGCTGTGCTGGAGGCAGTTTAGCAGAATGGGCGCTTAAAACCTGCTTCCAGCAAACTCTGCTCCCTGCTGCTGCCTGCTTTCCCAGCTCCCCTCTTGCCTTTGCTCGGCTCGGCAGGAGCTCGTTCTCCTCTGGGAAATTCCTGTCCTCCGGTTTCTCCATCCCATGACTGTTGCCTCGGACTTGGTTAATTTCACTGCTACAGAGCCTGCTCCCTTCCACCACCTCGCCTGTATTCATATATTGTTTCCCATGTTATGCTTAGTCTTGAAATCCTTCGGCATGTGGAGTATCTCCTTGTCTTAGTTTTGAGGTTGGCAGGATCGAGCTGCTGTTGCAGTACAAATACCGAACATGAATAACACTTCCTCGATAATATTTCAGCCCAGCATCACAGGGTCCAGGCTGGTTGGTGACCTGAGAAAACCAGTCTCGTCTTGGACCGTGTCACCCTGCTTCCTCAGCACTACTTTAGCTAAACACATTTTGGGAAAACAAGATATGCTGCCAAAATAGCAGAAGGAACCAACTCCCCAAACAGGAGGCCTTCCCCCAGCTCCACTGCTTGAACCTCAGGCTTAATGAAGTAACAGGAGGTAAAAACAAGTGCAATGCTCTTTAAACTTCTGAATAGCTCCTAATCACACAAATTGTTCCTAAGAACAAGTAGGTAGCAGCAAGGATTGCAGGATCAGATTCCAAAACGATTATGCTGAAGTGCAGTAAAACATGAATGCACTCCTTCCTTTACCTCTCAGCAAAGATTTGATAGCAGCACTGCAGTTAAATTTAATATTGGTAGAATTTACCTTTCTTTCAGACAAAGTACATGTATTACGTGCCTGCTAAAATGTATTCTCATAATTAAAAAAGAACTGTAATTGGCAAATGAATTAAGCATACTTCTGTGGAGATCTTCTCTCATTCATTCACTGATTTGCAGCCAGTTGTTTGCAATGACTCTCCCTGCTGTTAGAAATTAAGACACACTATCATATTTAGACTGTAAAAAATACCAGCATGCAGCCATTTAGTGCCTTATTCAAAATAAGTTAATGGAGTAATGCTTATTTTGATTTTGAGATAAGTAAAGCATGCATAGCTGAACTAGGCTGGCTGCTCTCTGCGCTAATCTTCCTCGAGCCTTCACGTGTGGTCACTGTTGGGGATGGGCTTTAGGTCCAGCCTGGCATGGCCATTCACATCTTATACTTTCATATAAGACTAGTTAAGTCAGTGTAAAAGTCTCATGTTAAACTACAAATACAATAAAGATGAAGCTGGCAGAGGCAGTGAAAGAAAGAATTTCCTATGCTTGTGATACTGCACCAGCCAACATGATATAGAGAGAGGGTTACATCTTTTTGCTTTGCTTCCTGCTGCTGCGCATTTAAGGTTAAGGTGGGTAAACTGTGTTTGTGGTTTCAGCTGTTATAATATTAAATGTAATTTGATAATGCCATATGTTACTTGGGTGAATACAAATGTGCCATTTTTAGCTCATAAAGCATTGGACAAATTTATCTGGAATAATTTCTACCCTAACATAGCCAGACATTTGACAAACAGGATTCCAAAATGTGCTTTTGGGAGTGCTATTTGATTACAGCATGTGAGTATCAAAGCAGTTAAGAGTGATGGGTTAAGAGAGTTGGGGTTGTTGAGCCTGGAGAAGAGAAGGCTCTGGGAAGACCTTAGAGCAGCTTCCAGTGCCTAAAGGGGCTGACAACAAAGCTAGAGAGGGGCTTCTTGCAAGGGCCTGTAGGGACAGTTCAAGGCAGAATGGCTTTAAACTGACAGAGGGGAGATTTAGATTAGATATTAGATAGAAGTTCTTCCCTGTGAGGATGGTGAGGCACTGGCACAGGTTGGCCAGGGAAGCTGTGGCTGCCCCATCCCTGCAGTGTTTAAGGTAAGGTTTGACGGGGCTTGGGTTGGAAGGTGTCCCTGCCTGTGGCAGGGGTTGGAACTGGGTGAGCTTTATGGTCCCTTCTAACCCAAACCATTCTGTCATTTTATGATGCTACAATATGGGTGAGGAACAGGAGATGAAAGAGCAGGGGCACAGTGTCTGGCCTGGGAAGCCCTTGAAAGGAGGTGACTCTGGTTACCCGCTTTTCCTGCCCACCCTTTCCTTCCCTTTAGTTCTTCTCCATCCTTCCTCTTCCTTTCCCCCTCAATAATCCTGTCTGCCTGGAATCACAATAAATAGTGCAACAGATAAAGCAAGGGATTATTCCCTTGCGCTTTCGCTATTAAATGAAGCACAATACCAAAGTGTTCACGCATCACCCTGGCTCATGTGAAAGAAAAGATCCTTTTATTCCTTGGCTAGTCTTTTGTCTAGCCAAGAATCTGCCGCCCACTCAGGTAATTTGTACCAATGGATTGTACCTGTGGTAGAAGAGGATCCTGTCAGGAGGAAATATCCAACAGAAACCAAGCAGTGCTCCTGCCTGAGAAGGGCTGGCTGGGAAGGGGGTGAGAGCTGATCTTTATTTTAACTCATTTGGAGGAGAGGACTCAGGAAGAGGCATTTGCTCAAACAGGGAACAGTTTGGTTGGGTTTTTTTTTTTTTTTTTTTTTTTTTTTTTTTTTTTTTTTTTTTTTTTTTTTTTTTTTTTTGCTTATCTTTAAATGCTTGTGTTGTTAGTGAATCAACAAAGGGCAAGTGCCTTGAGGCTGATGTACCAAACTCACACCCTCGCACTTACTGCCACCTTTAAATGTATCTTCACTGATAAATCTTCTCCTCTTTCCCCTTCAGGTTTGCCCTTCCCCTTTCTTTAGGCAAAGGACCAAGATTTCTTGTATACAAGGATACCAGAGCCAGAAGCACCACACCAAGGTATAATTTGGCTGAGAGAGTATAAAACTGACAGGAGAATAAAAATGACAGGATGTCCCAGTTGCCAACCATGTCTTACCTTGGCGGCATCTCAGGTATCTTATGCTCTAATGCCAATGTTTTGCTGTAAAGACACAGACAAGAAAAGCCTTCAGTGTGCTTTCAGCTCCCAGCTTGCCAGGCCATAGATGTCCTGAAAAGTGGGGAATTTCTGAGGAGGCTGAAGATCACACAGAGATATTCCTAGCCAAAAACACCAGGGTGGAGATTTCCTGTTCCTACTGACAAGAGGTCACAGCCAGCCACATAGGGAAAAGTCCCTGTTGCACCCCAGCACTGGCTTCCTTCCTCAGCCCAGTTGTCACCCCAGACTCCCCTTCCTCGCTGTCCTTTTCCACTCAGGTTATCCTTTGTGCTCCTGCAGACGTTTCCCTTAGGCTGATGGCACCCTTTGCCTCTTTGAAGTATTAGATGCCTCTGAATAACACTGAGGTGCCGATAAAGAAATTAATTTTTGGGGGCTGTTTATTTCTAATGAGCAAAAACCATCCAAAAAATATCTAAAACCTTGAAATTATTTAATTTTGCAACTGTGCAGGTGGAGAAAACCACAATGTCAAATATAGTAGAGCTATTCTGTTCCTCTGTACACTCTCCCACAGTATTATCATAGAGTTATAGAATGGTTTGGACAGGAAGGGACCTTAAAGCTCATCCAGTTCCAATCCTCCTGCTATGGGCTGGGACACCTTCCACCAGACCGGGTTGCTCCAAGCCCCATCCAACCTGGCCTTGAACACTGCCAGGGATGGGGCAGCCACAGCTTCTCTGGGCACCCTGTGCCAGGGCCTCAGCACCCTCACAGGGAAGAACTTCTTCCTAATATCTAATCTAAATCAATCTCCCCTCTGTCAGTTTAAAGCCATTCTGCCTTGAACCGTCCCTACAGGCCCTTGTGAGAAGCCCCTCTCCAGCTTTTTTGTTGGCCCCTTTAAGCGCTGGAAGCTGTTTTAAGGTCTCCCTGGAGCCTTCTCTTCTCCAGGCTGAACAAGTCCAGCTCTCTCAGCCTGTCTCCACATCAGAGGTGCTTCCAGCCCTTGAAGGATCTTCATGGCCTTCTCTGGACTCATTCCAAAAGGTCCATGTCCTTATTTTAGGATCTCCGAGCTGAACACAGGACTGCAGGTGGGGTGTTACGAGAGCAAAGTAGAGGTGGAGAATCCCCTGCCTTGACCTGCTGGCCACGCTGCGTGTGACACAGGCCAGGTTATGGTTGTCTTTCTGGCCCTTTCTCCTCCCGCTAAGTCAGAGGATGTGAAGTTTGGATGGCTTTGGACAAGTTGTGCAGCAAACACAGCCAGTGCTCAGATGGATTTTTCATGACTGAATTTGCTTGATCTTTCTTTTTTCCTTTCCTTCTTTTTCCAGGCTTTAGCTATCAGTTAAAAGAACACTGAAGGAACACTACTCTTTTGTCTTGTGTGTTGCTCCCCTACAAAATAATGAACTGTTTAATACACTTGAGGCAATTTCAAATTATCTAGTTTAATGAGGAAGGTTGTGATGGAAGATTTATTACCCTTTCTGAACTGTTAATGTATTTTCCCAACCATCCCAGCAGAAGCAATCACTGTATTTTCATTATACACTCTATTTTCAGGGGTTCATTAGTTGTAGACTAAAAATAACAGCTAAGGGCTCAGTCTGAGAGCTAATCCAATCTTTTTTAATTGGAAACAAAATTTGATTAGACAACTTTCTAATCATAACAGCATCAAGCATCAAGACCCTTACTGGGTGTTTTGTCCAAATTGAAACTTCATGTGACTACACATAAAGACCTGACCTAGAAATACAATCATGTAGTGCTACAAAGGACAAACCCAGCCTTTCCCCTGGACAAAAAAAAATCCCATGTTAGCTCAAGCAATGGACTGTAGTCTACTCCAGTTGATGCATACTGCAAAAAAAGAAAAAGGCCTGTCAGTGAACCTCAATGTTCAATTGAGACAAGCTCAGAGATCCACTGAGCTAATGGCTGAATGTGAGTATTAAGAAATTACTAAGATTCGTCCCATTCCAACCCCCCCAAAAAAAAAAAAAATACAAATTAAAATAAGGAAAATAAGATGGCAGAGCTCCCAGGTCACCAACAGGGCCTCCTACCTCAAAGCTGGATTCAAACCCTTCTGACACTGGCACTTCCCAGTGATGGCTTTGTGCTGTTATAGTACATAATACAAGTCCAGTGTCTCTTTGGCTGCATTGTTTTGATGTACAAGAGTCACAAGCACAGTGAAGAAGAGAGGGAGAGAAGCAGTTTTGGGTTTTACAGGGCATGCTCTTTGCAAAAAGATGGTGGGAATGTGCAGGTGGGCTGCCTGCCTGGCACCTGCCCTGGCATCCTCATATCCCATGAGTCAGCCAGTATCTCCACACTGGTGGGGAGAAGAGAGACTTTGGCTTTGTCCCTCTACAGTGGCCACACATCCTTAATGGGTATGGGTTAATAAACCTGCTATAACTTTTATGCTGTGACTCTGTTATGGCAACTGCAGGGCAACACTCTGGCCAGTCCTAAACACACACTGTTTGAGGGATTTTCCCCAGCAACCAAAGTCCATGTGAGGACACCCTCGGGGCACTCAGCAGGATCCCCGCAGGATGGTGTTGTAATGAGCTGCCTGCAGGGAGGCTGGGCTGAGAATGTGTTTTGGCCAGATAACACATCACTCAGACACCCAGGGGATTCTTAAATTGGATGTAAAGAAGAGGGAAGTTATTGCACCTCTCGTCAGCCCCATGCTATGGATTTCAGATGCATAAATTATATATTTGCATTCAAAACTCTATTATTCATAGAGTTGAGTAAACAAGTATTGATTTTTACACTGTAGCACAAGTATTTCTAATGATGTAGAGGATCCTTTTCTGTCCTCAGTCACTCTGACCTCATCAGTACTTCCTGAGAGTAGTATTTAACAAGGACGATCAAGTTTAAAACCAGTTAGCTGCCAGTGTTTGGAATGGAAATCAATGTGCATTTCTTTCTGAATGGATGACTTCCCCACCCACACCATGTCATGTGCAGCTCATCCTATGACTGCTTTATATGCTGAACCAGACATGCAGAGAGAAAACAAGTGAAGAAAGGATGTGAGAAACCATCTCAGCTCATACCAAGTAACCATAGCTCTCCCACCTTAGGGAAAGAGGCAAAGATACTCTGGCTGTGTGAATGTAGCAGAGAAAGTAAGCTTAAATGTGTTTTAAAAAGTGATACTATTGCAGAGTCACATTAAACCTTTTGAGAAAGGCCTTACCATGAGTATGTGAGCTTGTGTCAAGATTTCTCTCTATTAACTATTTATCTCTATTAAATGTATGATAGTACCATGCACGTTTAGGGATAGCAGAAAAAAATCCTTTAACTGCATTTTCCGGTGCTCCATTATTTCAGAGGTTAACCAAAATCACTTACTTCATAGCTACCTTTGCTACAGTGAATCAATGGACAAGTTCCTTATTGGATTTTTATTGCAGATAAAATTGACAGAGAAAATCACTAGGATATACTTAAAAATGGGAAGGAAATGTACGTTTACAATAAAAAGGTCTCTGAAGGTCTCTTGTTTCATAGGAAGGAAGTTGTCTTCATATTGCATGGATTTGAAAAAATGATTAAAACTGAAGAGATACAGGAAGCTGATAATTTGATTTATCATCTTAATGGCTATGATTCATGAATAAATAATATAATGGTTTATGTCTCTCTTGTAAAAGAAGTAGAGAGGAGCAATTTGTCTAATAAATGACTTCAAAAATTACAGCTGAGTCTTGTTTGCCACATTTGTTCTATTTAAAAAGAATGAGGGAGTATCTTATATCTTATTACTTACTAGGAGATTTGTTGTATTATTTATAAGAGTCAAAAACCTTAACTAAAAGCCACTCATCTCTGACCACAGTCTCCCATTAGCTTTAAATTCAGGAAAGAGAAAGTGATTGATCACTAGATCAATAAATCTAACCTTAGAGCTGACTAAAAGCTTCCTTTAACCTCCTTCCTTCAACATCCTTTTTCCAAATTAAAGCATCCCCCTTCTTAATTATTTAAGAGCATGTCAATTTTACAGTAAAGCCATGCATGACTGCATCATACAAGGATTTCTTCTTTATGTTGGAAACACACTGGTATCATTGAAATGAAAGCATTTCAGTTATGATCACGCATTTATTTTCTTTTCAAGCTGGATATGCTACTATAGATACACACATCCCGCTCCAATTGTGCCCTGGATTTCTTCAAGACAGGTGCTGACAACAGGAAAATGGAGAAGAAACATGTACTCCCAACTATTGGACACACAAACTACACCAAATCCATCAATGATTCTGATGGAGCTGAAGTTGCTCTGTGTTCATGGCACTGGGCCAACACCTGACATGACTATAGAGCTGCAAAAAGTCACTTCAAGCAAAAGCAAACTCCAGAGAACACAATTAATGGAAAGAGTATTTAATTCTTTTAAAACATCCTGTAAAAAGAGCTTGTGTATGTTGTTTGTCCAGCGTGCATCAAGAACCTGACCTTTTCTCACCCCTCTATATTGGAATAATTTATCAAAATCAGATCTCTTTTCTTACCCGAAGCTGTTCACACTGACTCAGTATGTTGTATTTCTACTGTCCTCCTATGGAACCACCTACAGGCCAACACAAACCACGTCACACACACACAGTTCTCAATGCAATGCCAGGTGGCTGCCCCTAAATGGAGGGGCTGTGGCCAGGGTCACCTATGGCTTGTGTCCTCGTTCAACTGACTGACCTGCTGTGTAGCCTTCATAGAATCATAGAATAGTTAGGGTTGGAAAGGACCTTAAGATCATCCAGTTCCAACCCCCCTGCCATAAGCAGGGACACCTCACACTAAACCATGTCACCCAAGGCTTCATCCAATCTGGCCTTGAACACTGCCAGGGATGGAGCACTCACAACCTCCCTGGCCAACCCATTCCAGTATCTCACCACCCTCACAGGAAAGAATTTCTTCTTTAGATCCAATCTAAACCTCTCCTGTTTAAGTTTGAACCCGTTCCACCTTGTCCTGTCACTACAGTCCCTAATGAAGAGCCCCTCCCCAGCACCCCTATAGGCCCCTTCAGATACTGGAAGGCTGCTATGAGGTCTCCACACAGTCTTGAGCATGTGTTTTTCCACACACCTCCGTATTTTCCTCATTCCATGACACAAGTTTAATCTTCATCCTGAAGAACTTGGGACCTCCATCTTGCAAGAGCTTGGATTTAGAAAATGGAAGTTCCTACTCTATCTGATGCTAAATGTTTTGGAGGGCTTTAACCCTGAACTTCAAGACTTGGCTACCTTTGGATCATGCTTCAGATCAAGGTGTTATATTATCTGAGTGAGCAGCACTGGTAAGACTGCTAATGGCAGCTGTGGGAGGGAAACTTTAGGGCCACAATTTTTGGCATATTGTAAAATCAATTAATTTCTACAAGTCTTAGGAAAAGAAAGACAAAAAAAAAAAAGACAAAAGGGTACATGGATTTAAGCAAAATAGATCTTTTGAGTTCTTTCATAAGAAAAAATGCATACTTCATGAAATAGATCTTTCTCAGACTGCACATGTATACACAACTCAATGTCATTAGGTACAAATGTCATACAGGTATGATCTGGACAAATAAAACAGGAAAGAATGGGGTGAATTTCCACAAAAGCTCATTTGTCAGTATTTTCTACATCTGATTCCCTCTAAATAAATGCAGTTAACTGGCCCACAGTCCAAAGGCACTATTTTTATGCACCACACCTTCTTCCCCCAACTGCTGTATTCTAGGTCTCCTAAATTCAGAGTGCTCAAGAAGTTTTTGGGTGATACATTGACTAATGTCAAAACAAGGTAGGCTGCCTACAGAATGACACTGAAAACACAGTGCATCGGGGAACTATACCCCAGAAAAGGGTTGCTTAATGGCCTTTCATTTTGAAGGGACAAAATCTGCTGGCTTTGAAAGAGGTGGTGGCCTTTGCTAACTTTCAAGTATGACTTTTGGTCAAAATCCATTCTTTGAGTTTTCGAAATCATAATGATGCTAACCTCTATCTAAAATGATGAGTGGTTTGCCCTAATTAAGAGTTTCTGAAAGAGAATTTTAATGAAGCAGATTGCAAATATCTCTGATGTCAGTCTGTGAAGTTAAGACTTTGACTTTGCACTGCAGCCATAGCAAAGCACAGCCCACCACTGCATCGTGACAGGTGCTGTGGAAAAGAACAGAGCCAGGATGATCCCTGCTGCTCACTCACTTTGTATTTGAAATATGGTAGTGATAGGGGGGAAAAAGGGATTTACTAGTATGAAGCTGTCCTTGATAAAACACAGTTTATGCAAAAGGCAATGTTAGTTGAATGGAAGCAGTGCAAGAAAAAGATGACAGAAAAAAAGGGTAATTTTTCTGACATCAGTCAGAAACCCAGTCAGGGTTCTCCTGACACTAGTCAGGAGAAGGGAGAATCTCAGTTGGTACAAGTGTATCAATAAAGCCATGTTGATTTATAGCAGCTGAGAGTCTGTCCTGTAGCATATTCATCCATGTGTGATGCCATAGACTGATGTGTTAGCTTCTCCCTGGAGACTTTGGTTCAAAACCTATTTAAAACACAGTGAAAACTAACAGGCTGGTCTCTAAGCAGGTGTCCCTAGAAATCTGTTTACATCATCACAGTGACAGCAGTTCAGTGGAAAAGGTTTTCTCTGCTCAGGGAGGGGACAAGACAGGGTGGCAAGTCCCTGGTGGAGTTGTGTGGCAAATCTTCCTTGCTAACTCCAGAGTACCCAGCCCGAAGGACAGATTTGATGTCTACAAACCTGTCAGATTCTGTACAAGGTGAAATTAAAAGATTCAGATAGAAATGAAGCACATACAGATGGAGACAACAGAACTACAGGTTGCTCCTGCACCTCCTGGAGCTGTGCCTCTGCCTCAAGGCCAGCCTGGAAAGCAATAGTTTCTTGCCTGAAGACAGATCCACTGTGTCTCAGTGGGATTTCACCAATAATTCAGCAGCAGTTCTGTCTATCCATGTAAGTAATGCTTTTAGAAGCATTATCCATGCATGGTTTTCCCGTACATGGAATTTGGCAGGAGGCCAGTCAACCAAATGCTTCACGTTGCAAGAAAAATCTCCAGACTTTTTTTAACTATACTTATTAAAATACCAACTCTCCTACTGACAAAGTAGAAAAGTTATTGCTCTTCTCCTTAGGATCAACCATTCAAGATCAGATAGTTTAATATGCAGATTTTTAAGGAAATATCTTCATTCTCCCCCTCTGTGCTTTAGCATATAAGAAACAGCAGCTCTTTTAGTGAAAACTGGGTATTTCTAATGAAATAGTAACACAGAAACAGAGTTACCAAGTCCAAGCCCCATGTATCATAAGTGTACCATTTCCAGACACTGATCAAATCCCAATTTGTGAGTAGTTTGCTTTTTGCTGCTATTATACAAAATGAAAAGCTGTTCCAGAACTGCATTGCTCTGATGGGGACAAGCTTTCTCTTTTCCAAGCAAAATCTTTTCACAACCAGTTTATACAAGTTTGATCCTGTACTGAGTGTTGTCCTTAACTTGAATTCTTTTCCCTCTCCCTGGTGTTTAGTCCCCTGATATATCCATAGAAAGATCATATCCTCTTTCAAACTTCATTTTGCTTGGAATAGTCATGTCAGAAATAGACTGATGAATTTGCTGCATTACGTATGGATGGACAGACATACACACACACAGAGGGTAGAGCACTCATTTTAAAAGAAATGCAGAAAATACAGATGAGTCAATCTTTAGTTAACAGTGAATTATTTCAAACATGTCAGCAACACATATAAATTACAATAAAAAAGACAGATCAAGTTCAAAAATGAATTTTAAGGTATTTTTTTAGATCTAAAGACTACCCACCTATAGAAATACCAGAAAGCCTACCTGAAATTCCATAAAACTCTAGTCTGGGAACAGTACCAAAAGCCCACAAGGAATATAATTTCTAAAAAAGAGAGCTGGGAAGAATCAAAGTACATTTGGATAAAAGAGCCTTAGACAGACGCTACTTTTGGTGGTAAATAATCTGCAGGAAGGAAAAAGAAATCAATCAAATTGCTATTAAAAAAACCCACCATAGAAGGAAGAAAGACTGAACATACTATTTGTCTGCTTAGAGACAATCTCATTCTTTCACAAAAATATTTCCTAGCTTTGCTGCTCTGGTACATCAATTCTGAGTACTCTAACTTTTGACTTGTAATGATATTCCTTCAGATACAGCTTCACCGATGGAGGAATGGGAAGTGCATCAATACCATCATAAGTTGTACAGTTGCAGATAACCGTTCTACATATATGTTGAAGAGAAAAAGGAAAAGTCCTGTTCAGTGGAGTGGATAAAAGTGGTTCAAAGAACATACAGGAACTTGGATCTTTATAGTGCTCTAGGAGTCCTGTGATGTCAGGAGAATGGAAAACACAAGGATCATGGGCATCAAAGCTGAAGTTGTGATTCCACTGCTCTATTCGTGCATGCAGGGAACGACTGTAGCGCCTGAAGCTCACAGAAAACAAATAGTCTTCTTGGGCAGAATCTCGTAATAAAAATGTTCCCTCTGGCTTTCCTTCTAGCAGCGCCTCAGCTGCATATTTATCCATGACTCCCCAGTAGCAGGGATTATTATTGATCTGGAGGAGGTCTGGGACTAGGCAGTGGACATAATCAATCTGTGTATGATATTTTGGAGGTGTTTCCATCTGTAGCAGCTCATCATCTGTTTCCCATTTGGGCTTGTTTCTTTTTCTAGAGCTTGTGCACAGTGTTATAACCTCATCATCGGAGTCCATATCGCTCTCATCTTTACTACTCCTAACCACCTTACCTGTAACCAACTCAGACCTTGAATCACCCCTAGAGGAACTGTTCTCTGTAAAGTCACCAGACTGGGAGGGAGAGTCCATTCCCCCATTGGCAATCTCATTGTCTCGCAGCTGATCATCCCGTTCCTCATGCTGGGGTAAATCAGCAATTATCCAGTCTTCTGCTTTTGGGCTTATAGGGGCTGTATGTCTTTTGATCAAGTGCCACCGAAAAGCTAGCTCTGAGCGCGGAGGGAAAGGACACTTATCTAGCATTAACTCACTGATATGAATTTTTCTTTTTGATGGCAGTCCTGAGGTGTGCCGACTGCTACAGTTCTTTATGGGAAAGCACTGACCCACAGCATCTTGCAGCTTCTGTTTGAGAGATCGGCCTAAAAACTTGTGACCACATGAGCGGTCTAGATCCAACTCGATAGACGAGCAGCTGTACTTCCTTTCTTGGATCCTTAAATTAGTCCCCGATCTTCCCTCAGCACTTGCTGTTTCAGCGTCGGAACAATGCTCACTCTTTTTTGACCAGGAGAGTTTCTTTCCACTCCAGACGTAACCATCCTTTCTGTCCGCGCTTCTGCTCCGGCTGCTTTTGGGTCTCACATCTGCATTTTTAATATTATTGTCCTTATTTTCTGCCATTTTGACAGTTCTACTTCACGAGTTGCCAGAAAGCACACTATATTTCTTGCACAGTTTTCCTACATAAGGAAGCTTCCTTGAGGCACTTTCTGGAAATACCTAAGGAAAAAGAAAACACAGCTGCTTTAATAGCTAACACAAGACCAATGCAGGTGTATACAGGACAACAGAGACAACTGATTGCTAAGCATGTGAAGTAATACGATCAAGCTGAATTCACCAGTAACCCCACAAATACCAGCTGGATCCCAGACAAGGCTGTCTTAACCTTCCCTCAGGAAGAACACCTTTTGTAATAAACCACCTTACATGATTTTAGAATATCCATTCTGAATACGCAGCAGAGCAGAGAGTTTTGGGTGTTGGCAACTCTACTACGCTAAGGTCCATTTTAAATGGAAGGGCTTCACGTGGCAGGTGATACTCTTGAGCTGTTTAATGAGCAAATTCTGTGTCTCTTCCAAATAACCTTTCAAGACTGAACAAGACAGAACAGAAGCAACTAGGTCAGAGTACAAAGAGCTACTGTACCTAGATGATATGCCTGTTTGCTACTAATCCACAGGGTGGGATGCCAGAGATCTTTTTCTTAACTGACACTTTTGGGTCACTTTCTGGATGAAAAAATAAAGGTAAAAAAATTTATATTAGTCACAGATTTCATCAATTTCTGAAAGCTGTTTTCCTCTGCCTTTTTGAATGGAGCTAGAAAATACCAAGCCCCTAAGGGATAGAAATATCTGGGGCTTTACATACTGGAAAGGATTAAAACAATCCAGTCCCTTACTAAAAGCAATTTTAAAAGGCTGTGAAAGATGGAACTGCTTATTGCTCGCTAGAGAAGGACGTTTACATTATTAAAATCAGTACTGCTCTGAAACCTACGGCTGCTGATTTCATTCTCTTTTGTTTCCAAAAGCATCCTGACTTCTCAACTAGGTAAGAGGTTTCCTTTAGACTGTTGCACTTTGAAAAAAAGAATCCTCTTATGATTACCCCGTTGAAAGTAGAGCAAATTTTTCCTACCTACATAGATAGCAGTATGTTATATATGCTATACTCTCCTGAGGCGTGGCAGAATGCAGAAATGTTTCCCATCATGTACCATGATGCTTTTTCACCAAAACAACACTGGGCTCCTCTATTCCACTGGGGGTTTTTTGGCTGTGGGGTTTTAGTTGTGTGGTTGGGATTTTTAATGTTTTGGTTTAGGTATTTTGTTTTAACTAATTGAAATGGTAAAAAGACTAAGCAGGAAAAGAAAAGGGCATCCATCCACTTCCTCTCTCCATTCAATCAGGATTAGCCAGCATGACACAACCTCTCTGCTGTCCCCTGGGGCTGTGCAACCTGAGTTCCAGCCTCTGCTTTCAGTAAAAGAATAAGACTGCCGTGCCAAAAGGCTCATATGCACTCTGTGGGCCAAATGCATCCCAGATGTAACTTTCACCCAGGAATTTTGGGCGTTCCATTTGTTATTCAGAATCCCCAAACCTGAGAGCTGTGGGGGAAAGGAAAAGGAAGGGAAGGGAGGAGATGCAGAGATATAGAATGAAGGAGAGGTTAAATATTACAAATAGGTTGAAAACCCGCTGGCATTAAAGCAGTCTGGATGAATAGCACCTCACTGGTACCAAGCAGTATTACAGAACGGGATCCATATTCCAGTGATTACAAATCAAAGTTGAAAATTTTCTTTTTCTTTTCTCAGGATTTTGCAAGCCACTTCTCAGTGAAAACACTGCAGGATGTAATGCAGAGAGGAGAAACCTGCTGACAGGTCTCATTTATCTGAGACCCGAGATACCTTTACTTTGACTGAGATTCATGGATTGCTTTTGTAACATTGATATTTTTAATCTAGAAACAACCAGAGTAAAGCACTGAATTTTCTCCACAATTAGAAAAGAGGAAAACAAAGAAATCTCATTTACGCTGGTGATAATTAGAAGTAACTGGAGACAAAAAGTTATTCTAGATTCATCCTGTGGTAAAATACATTAACTCCCTATATATGGGATTTTTAATTGGACAGAGAGATACCACTGAGGTTGCAAAGTCAAGTACTTAAAAATCAGGATATGACAGTTCGTAATTGCTTTTAAAATCCTCAATTATCTCATTCTACATGTCCAGTCCACATGATGAAAAAGAATACGTAGAATATGGGGTTTTAATTAAAAACTGCCAAATGTACAAACCCAGAAGTTTCATACAAAAGGCCCGTTACGTCCTGACTTCAGTCCGCAACTGAAGCAAGCTCCGTGTTCATGTCATTCCTGGGTTGTTGTTGTACGTAACTATAAAGGCACCTTCTACTTTGTACCTTTCTTCTATCGTGAACCATTAGTGGTACCTGAACCCTGAAACTTAAACTGGAGAAACAGCACGTGATGCTGTAAGACATGGCCCATTAGCCAGCAACAGAGCTGTTTCCCTGGGGTTTGAAGGCTGCTGGAACGGAGGCTCCAATTCTGCCACATCAGAGCAGTAATTGCTAATCTGACATAACACCAGACCTGTGAAAAGCACATGGAATATATGAAGAAAAAGGGATGTCATCCTACTAAAACCAGGTTTGGACTTGACCTTGTGAAGGAAGAGTAAAGGATGGGTCAATGGTCAGTTTGTGAGTCAGGAGATAAAGCCTCTGTTTCCAAATGTCCTCCTGTTCACAGGCAACCTGCCTTCTGAAACATGCATCAGCCACAGTGTATTTAGGTGCCCAGATCCCACTGTTTGGCATTCCAAGAAGGGGTCATGCTTTGATAACCTTTCAAGTGTGTGATTCACAGCGCCAGTAAAATGGGAACCAAACATAATTCGGGTGACAGAAAGAAAAAGGCATAAAGTGCAGCAAGGCATTCAGTGCTGTATTACCACTTGAGGCTATCCACCTAAACCAGCTATTCCTTTCACTGCAGGCATCCAGGGGAAATGCTGTGTACCGTACAACCATTAATGGCTGGAACGCAACTGAAAGAGCAGGATGGGAGGGGAAGGGTAAAAGAGGGAAGACAGAGAGTACTTTTCCCTACAGGCAAGGTTAAATGGAGAAGTCCAACGCTGTTCTGAGATCCTTTGGTAGATATAATTAGTCTCTTGCCTACAAAAGCCTTTATCTATGTGGGGATACCTTAGGCATCTCAGAAGCAGGCAGATCTGACAAAAGCCTTATGCTTGAAACTCTTCTAAGTGAACAGCAAAGATAAATCAACATGCAGGGATAAGCAGAGTTCATTTCAGGCCACAGGATCTGGCTTGTAGTTCAAGGTTATCCAGCACTGTCCCAGCTTACAGTTCCTGAGGACAAGCAGAGAGCTGGGTGGGTTTTGTTGTTGTTTTTAAAACGTGCACAGCTCCCTTCTTCCTTCGGAGGCACGTCTCTCGCCAGGCTGCGGAGGGGGTGCAGATGGCTGCACAAGATGCTTTTTCTTTCAAGCACTGATGCCTCAACATTAAGACTTCAAGCCCAAACTAAAAGCAGTATCTAACAGCAATTTGGAGACAATAACAATTTTACCTCCTAGCCAGAGGTAGGCTGCAATCAACAACTGTTACAGCCTTACCATATGTCTAATTAAATCAGCAGCAAATAGTCAATCACTCCAATAGGAAAATCAGAGCCATAAGCGGAGACAGACCTTCCTTTTTTTAATTTATTCAATAAATACTGAATTGCTTTAACTAGAAATTTGTGTCCTGAGCCGCTGGATCCTTGCCTCTACCCAATACCTCCAAGTCTTCATTAAACTACTTCCCTTTCAGTATAACGAAGCAGCAGATGATGGCATGTCTCCAGCCCTGCCTCATGCTTGGAGCCAGACTGCTGCCAGCATGGGCTCAGGGGACTCATGTCCTGGTCTGGCCATGTCCTGCAAACCTCTGAGAACAGAGGTCCCACCACCTCTCTGGTGCTCCCATGCTGCATGACCCTTCTGGTGAAAGTCTTTTGAAAGCCTTCTGTTCAAGCACACGAAACCAGAGCACTGCTTTATTATGCCTCTATTTAAACAAGGAGACTCACACAAGGAACAATAAATCAAACTTGGAATTGTTATAGAAGTTGATATTCTTCTAGAGCTAATAAAATCCTGAGAGAGAAGAGCAAGCTGCAGTAAACTGGAGAACTCTTTAATTTCAACTTGCATAAAAGTTATTTTAAAAAAAATCTTAAGAGTCACACGCTGTTTTCATTAATTTCACCAATTAGGTTTTTGCCACAAGACCGCATTTCAAAACCTGACCTTCCACTGAAGTTGAGCTGTTACTTCCTCATTTTGGAAAAAAGCCCAGCCTATTAAGGATAACATTAAGTCTTAATTCCTCTATCTGAAATTATTTTTCTTCATTTTTGACAATGCTTATTTTGATTGATGATACTGTCCAAAAATACCTAAGCTTGACTCCAGAGCAAATTAAAGCAATAATCACACAAGAAAGAAAGTGACTGTCTGAAGGTACCGGTGCTAATTAACCTACACTATTTCTCCCTTGGAATACCCTTGATTCTTCCTGGGTCTGTGTACCTGCAGACCTGCAGGAGGAGTGGGGCATGCGGCTATGCCCACCTAACCCCAACATTCTTTTATCCATACCCAGGAGGTGGAAGTGATCTGGAAGCGGGTTCCAAAGGTGAGAGCTGCTCGCATCTGCTGCTTTAATGAAACTCTGCTCATGTGCAGAAGGGGACACGCACGCAGCGCCTGGCAGACCACAGCAACCTCTCAAACACTAAATCAGTAAAAGCTTTATGGTCCGCGACCAACACTTCACGCTCCACCCAGAAGCCGAATGGGAGAGAAGCGCAATTCCCGGCTCCCGCCCTGCCGCTCCGCTCGCAGCCACTTACACCTATTAATCAAGTCAACAGCAGGTTGACTTCCTGACCCGATTTAAAGAATAACTTTGCATTTGATGCCGTGCCACCTCGGGCGTGAGCAAACCACAGGGCCTGCAGTCCCCTGGCCAAATAGCTGCGGGATCCCCCCACCACCCGTAAAACCTCCCCCGAGTCTTCCCATGCCATTCTGAGCGTTACTCCAGCAGGAAGCACCTTGAAACAATGAATTTAGTTGTTAAATAGAATAGAATTTAAACCGGCTTTTATATTGTAAAATATTGTAGGTACAATTCGTATGAGAGTCTCTGCAATTAAAATAATAAAGACAAATAAATACAGTTGACATGTGTTTGTTCCAGGCAGTGGCTTGCAATAAGGCTGCAGTAAGAATAGCTCGGTCTTCCCACTCATCTAATAAGCAGTTCAGCCCAAATCATTTTGCTAGAACACTGTATCCTCACCAGAAATCACGATTTACTGAAATATGTCAGGAGACACCCATGGAAAACACGGCAGCCACGAGGTTTAATAATGAAATCTGGGCATACTTTTTCTGTTAAAGAGAAGCGTGCCTGCTTTGTAATGCTGTCACTTACTCATTCATGAAAGTACAGACGATGTGACTGTTAGAGAGCCCCACCATATTTCCATTAGAAATAAATTACTTTGCTTACCCCAATCACCGATAACTGAAGATAAAAGGGGTTTGCCTGGGAGCAATTTTTCTTAGAAACAAGAATAAACTGGGCCAGATCATTAAAGCTACATAAAGGGAAAACACGTAACTCGGGTTTGGTTTCCTTTTTTATCCTTATTTCAGGTGTGTTGAGCTCTAACATTTTATTGTCCTTCAAGAAGTACATCAAATTAAACCACGATGCTTTCGTCCTATTTTCCACCGCACGAAAGCTTAATGATTTTTGCAGCGCAATCGCTACCTGCCTAACTACAACCACTGTCAACTGCATCTAGCACACGGCTCGGGATGGCTGTAATTACAGCGTAATTCCGTAATTACCATAACGATTGCCAAATGGGTTTGATCTTGCAGCCTTTATTCGGGCCAGAGCACCCCCGACCTCTGCAACACTTGGTTGTGATGGGGATTTTGGCTAAGGAGGGGTGAAGGACACTGCCTCTCGTTTAGGCTTTCTTTGAGATCCCTGTGCCTCTTGAGGCAGTGCCATTAAACGTAAGTATACACAGTAGACGCATATGCACTTCTTACATTAAGATACATACACTGGGGTGCACCCACACAGTTTTCCACAGCAAAAGCGGGGACCGAGCCCACCCGGTGACCGGGCCGCGGCCACCGCCTCAGCCGCCGCCCGCCCGGCTCCTCCCGACCCCGACTTACGATAGCCCGCAGGGAGCGGCCGATCGCGCTGCGCTGCCCTCCCCGGCGGAGCCGCTCGCCTCCCAAGTCGTTGTCAGCCGGGTAGGGCGGCCTGACCCGGGACGAGGAGGAAGACGACGACGGCCGGCACCTCCGCGGTGTGCGAGCTCCCGCAGCGGCAGGGTCGAGGCGGTGGGTGCCCTCAGCCGCCGGAACGGAGTCGCTGCGAGGCGGCCCAAGCCGCGCCTGCCGCCGCCATCCCCGCTCTGCCAACCGGCCGGGGCCAGCCCCGGCCCCGCCTGGGCGCAGCCCCGCCCCGGCCTCTGACGAGCCGAGGCCGGCCCCGGGGTGGGCTGGGCGGTAGTGCCGGGCGCGGGAACACTGAAAGCGGGTGGCGGGCGTGAGGCGGTAAGCGGATGGTGGTGCGGCCCGGCCCGGCCTCGGCGGGCGGCGTGGGGGGAGCTTGCGGCTTCTTGGTGGGAAGGGGGTCCCTGCCAGGGCTGGTGGGCAGTCTGGCCTAGCTTTGCTCGGGCCGCCTGAGGCTCAGGCCCCGGTACGCTGCTCTCCTCCCCTCCCCCCCCCCCCCCC
>NDXB01009106.1:94291-113875 GCA_002631895.1 Agapornis roseicollis
CTCCCCCCCCCCCCCCGTGTCCCCTGTAACCCGGTTGGCTTTCTCCCCTTTTCTTTCTCGGTTCGTTTCCACGGGCTGGCCTTTCTGATGTAAGGAGGTGCAGGCCCGTTTGCGGACATGTGCCTGGCTATAACCCTCTTAGGCCAAGCTGGGGAAAGCTAGTGGCTGAGCCCTGTGTCTCTCTGCCCCTGCCCTGCTGTCTGAGGCTCGGACTGAAGCTTTTCAGTTAATTTTGTCTTTTTGTCCTACTAAATAAACAGGTGAGAGTGAAGATGCCATCTGCACTAAAGCCAATGCGGTATGGCCATACCGAGGGCCACACAGATGTCTGCTTCAATGACACTGGGAGGTAACCGCTTTATTGTCATAGAACGGTTTGGGTTGCATGGGACCTCAAAGCTCACCCAGTTCCAACTCACTGCCACAGGCAGGGACGCCTTCCACTAGCCCAGGTTGCTCCAAGCCCCGTCCAGTCTGGCCTTGAACACTACCAGGGATGGGGCAGTCGCAGCTTCTCTGAGCAACCTGTGCTAGGGCCTCAGCACCCTCACAGGGATGAGCTTGCTCCTAATGTCTGATCTAAATCTCCCCTCTGTCAGTTTAAAGCCATTCCCCCTTGAACTGTCACTACATGTTCTTGTAAGAAGCTCCTCTCCAGATTTCTTGCCAGTCCCTTTAGGTACCTAAAAGAAGGCTGCTCTAACGCCTCCCTGGAGCTGCCTTCTTTCCAGAAACAAATCAGTAATTCCTAGAAACTAGGATGAAGTGTAGTCTGGGAGAGGAAATGCTCTTGCTTCTGCCTGTTGCTTTCCCAGAATTTCAGCAGCTGGTTCTATGTGAGATGCTGGTATGGGTTTATGACCTGGCTTGGTCTGGGAAATCTTTTGAGTTTCGCCTTTATTGAGAACTGGCAATGTGACCTATTTTGATGCCCTGAGTGTTGAAGTGATTGATTTATAATTTAAATGTTAGCATATATATATGTGTGTATATATATATATAAACTCTATATGTGCTTTTTATAAATGGTTTCTTAGAATCTAGCAGAAATTGGTGTAGTGTGGGCGTAAATACGCTCACATATGCACTGAGAAATAAAAAAGATACTTGAAGAAATCCAGTATTGCTTTCTTTTTGTTTTATTCCTATGCTAGCTTTTAACTGTATAACTATGAACTAAATTTTTGCTATTATCTTTTTATTGATTAAAAATAAAATGTAAACAAGGGAACAAGCCCCCTCAAAATGAGCTCAAAGGGTAAGTTTTGAGTATTGGGTATGGCTTAAATTCCTTGATAGGACGAGAGGGAATGGCTTTAAAATTTAATTATTTTTTTTAGATGAGACATTAGGAACAAGTTCTTCCCTGAGATGGTGGTGAGGCACTGGAACAGGTTGCCCAGAGAATCTGTGGCTGCCCCATTCCTGGCAGTGTTCAAGGCCAGGCTGGAATGGGCTTTGGTTTAGTGGAAGGTGGCCCTACCTGTGGCAGGGGGGCTTTAAGGTCTCCTTTCAACACAAATCATTCTGTCATTCTATGGTTATATTAAGTCTGTATTATCTTATGCCTTTCTTTAGTTCATTAGCCTTGGTACAAAGACTACTGTTAAGAGTTAGTCTAATAACAATCCCTTGAAGCCACAAAAAGCCTTGTTTGCCGTTACAGTGTAAATGCAAATAGGTGCAGACATCTCTGCCAAATACCACTGGTCCACTACTGCCAGACTCTCCAGCATCAGTATACTCAATATCAGCACAGTGTTGTGTTGCTGTCGAAGTATAGACATTACAGAACTGAGAAGAACAACATCACAGCTTTATCACTGGCTTTGTGACATTTTGCTGCTTAATTAGTTTTATTTGAGACTGCAAACAACTTTTGAAAGGATGCAAGTCTTGGTTATAGATTCATGATGCCTTTGATTAAAAATTCCACACAAGCTCCTGTATATTTGCCCTGTGACTTCAGTTTATTGTTTACTGCATTAAAATTGTGAAAGTTAACCCCATCGAACTTGAATTCCATATTTACTGGTTTTTAAGGGTTCTGTAGGCCCAGGTCCCTACATCTTAAGCTTGTTAAACTTCACTCAAGTGTGCATTAACACCCTTAGTTTTGTCCTGACTTTGAAAACTTACCTTATAGCTGATTATGAAGTCTGAAGAAGCAGTTAAATACCCAGTTCCGGGAAAAATTGGTACTAATTAAGTCTTTTGAAAAATTCACTCTTAAGTTCTGGAAAAAAGTGGATTGACCGGTAGCATCTAAGGGTCAGTTCAGATGAGTGCCAGGCCTAGGCAGTTGTCAGAGACTCGTGGTACTGTGTTACGCTACCCAGACTTGACTTTTCACTCCCTTCATGTTTAATAAGTTACTTAGACATAATAAATGTAGGTATTCACTGTATTGCATTGTGTGAACTGTATTGTGATATAAATCCCTCACTCCCTAACATTTTTGTAACATTTCCATTTTGTGATTTAAAGTCACAGTGACTGTCTTGTCCACTCCTGAATTTTAACAAATCCCATGTCCTTCCACAGCTGCATTGTAACTTGTGGCAGTGATGGAGATGTTAGGATTTGGGAAAACCTGGATGATGATGATCCGACATCCTTTAATGTAGGAGAAAAGGCCTATTCATGCGCTCTAAAGGTATTGTCGTTTACAGAACTCAAACTTATGTCAAACTGGTGTTGATGTACAGTGTGACTGTACAGATGTTGGATTTGCAAGCTCAGGGATCCTGCTTGTGTGTGTAACATTAAACATATACTGGGATAATATACAGAAAAAAGCGAGAACGATACTATATGTAGCACATTTCAGTCTGCTGTATGTTAAATATGTAGACTTTTATCTTCAGATTAATGTAAGGTCCTGGGGATGCTGATTGAGGGCCACTGAACATAAGCCAGCTTGTGTCCAGGCAGCCAAAAAGGCCAGCAGCATCCTGGCCTGTATCAGAAATAGCTTATCCAGCAGGACCAGGGAAGTGATCATCCTCCTGTACTCAGCACTGGTGAGGCTGCATCTTGAGTGCTGTGTTCAGTTCTGGGCCCCTCACTACAACAGAGACACTGAGATGCTGGAGTGGGTCCAGAGAAGGGCAATGAAGTTGGTGAAGGGTCTGGAGCACAAGTGTGATGAGGAACAGCTGATGGAACTAGACTCGTTCAGTCTGGAGGAGAGAAGGCTCAGGGGAAATCTTATCACTCTCTACAACTACCTGAAAGGAGGTTGTAGTGAGATGTGGATCGGTCTCTTCTCCCAAGTAGCTAGTGATAGAGCAAGAGGTAATGGTGTCAAGCTATGCCAGGGGAAGTTTAAGTTGGAACAACTGGGAACAGTATCTTTGCTGAGGTGATCAGGTATTGGAACAGGCTTCCCAGGGAAATGGTGGAATCACTGTCCCTGGAAGTGTTAAAAAAAATGAGGCCCTCAGTGACATGGTTTAGTGGTGGACTTGGGAGTCCTGGCGTGAAGGTTGGACTTGATGATCTTAAAGGTCTTTTCCAACCTATATGATTCTATGATTCTATGATAATGAGCAGCACGTATTTAAATCTGAGCATATGAACATGTTGTACTTTAAGTGACAATATCAAAGCACTATGAAAATACAATTTTCTGAAATACACAGAAATTTATTTTATTAAATGTGCCTATAGACTTTTTGAATATTTTAGCTAAATGAAGTATTTTATATAAGTCAAGAATACTTCTGACAATTCATTCTAAACCATACAGGATTGTAGAAATATAATTCCTTACACTAAACTTCTGTAATATTTGTTTTCCTCCTCTTCCTTCATATTCAGTTATACTTATTCCTGACTTTGATGTCTTTTCTGAGAAATAAATCCATCGGATTAAGCTAATTATACAGTGAACTTTTTAGACAGTTTCAGTGTTTTCTCACAATGTGAGTTACAAAAACTTCCCCAGCATAAGCTGTGATCATCAAGTATTAGGAAAAAGAGCCAAGAGATTGTTTTATGTGGGCTTGTTTTAAGGTTCAAGGAATTATAATCTGTATTAAAAATTACTTTCACAAAGCCTGGTCATGCTTTGGTAATACTTTTTTTTATAGTTGTATGATATTTTGTTCTCAAAATTGTCATTTAGCCCAAAGATGCCTCTGACCCACCATTCTCAGAGTCAGAAGAGAACAGGATTCTTGCTTGCATAAGCTGTAAGGGTTTGTGAGTATGCCAGCTAGAGACAGTTCTGCAGTTGGACTTGACTCACATTTGAAGCATAACCTGGTCTGTTTATTTCAGTGCTAAGGAAGTTCCTTTTACTAGGTTTTGCAGAAGTTATTATTTGTATATAACAAGGCATATGTTACCTGTATGAATGTTTAATAGAAAATAATTCTTTTCACTACGCATGTTCATGTATTTAGCTCAAGAATTCTCATAGTATTTTCTTTGTGTACAATTATTGCTATATCACATTCATAACAGAAGGTCCAAAGTGTTGTATTTGTGGTAATTGTAGAAGAAGAAAACAATTCCAGAATATCAGTTCTTCAGATATTGTGTGGCTAACATTGCAGTGATAAAGAAGAATTTTAAAATTGTTTTTCAGCTATCTGTGATTTTGGAAGGGAGCATGAAAGAGGAAATAAATGACAATTAATATATAGGTATTATATTTTTAAATATAATGATTTAAAACCTTATTCAGAACTAGTGCCTTAAGTGAAACCTCTCTCATATCCCTTTAAACATACCTCCAGCATCTATTATGCAGTACCTGTGTAATCTGTTTCTATCATTGATTTTCAGGGTATTTTGCTGTTTATTTTCTTTACGTTGCTTATTCTTTCACAAAGTAAGTGGGGTGACTTGAGTGACTTCTTTTATCAAATCAGTGGAAGAGCCAGAAATTGCTACAACTATTAATGAGTAGACAGGAGAGAAATCCTGATTTTAATTTTTGACATCCGCAGGAAATACCATGTGCCCTTAGTTTTACTGTGAAGTGCTTTTACTTTTGAGGGATTTATTTTTAAGCAGCAAGATGAAGAATGCATTGTGAGACTTAACTTCAGGAAAACTTAGTTCAAAAATTACTCTTCCTCTAATGAAAATGAGGAACTGGTCTGAGATGTTGATATAACCTAGGTAATAAATCTCATCTCTTAGTTAGGTTATTTAGTACCGGCTTCTGCTTTGTTTATCTTCAGAATTTTTACTATAATTTTAAGCAACCTGGAAATGAAAAAAAGTAACATCATCTCCTCCCTGAACCCAAAGAAGCAAAAAAATCCCTCAAGAAAATTTATTTCTTTAATATTTCAAAAACTTCCTGCTTTGTAAAACTAAGGAATAGCATTGTCGCTTGGAGAGCAGATATTCTTTTTCCAGGTATAGGATAATTATTAGTTTTGTTCTTCTTTAAATCTGGATTAATTTTCAAGAAACAACTGCCTTCTGTTTTCTGAGAAGAACCAAGTATAGTTCATGAACTTTTCATCTTTCCCTGGTGGCATTTAACTGAGAAGTTAGGTGCAAGGGTGCCCTCTCCTGATATAGTAGCATATTAATCTAAATAGGATGCAAGATTCTAAGAGCTTTCTTGTCTATGTAGAAGGAATGACTTTTATATTTGTCAGAAGCAGACAGTTCCCTTTGAAATTCATTAGTGACTCTGAGTATTCATTATTTTAGTAAAAATACATGTTGGGAAGGTTTTGATGCAGTAGCTTGCCATATAGCTAGTGTAATGAATTTGAAGTCTACTGAAGCAACTGGAGTTTCAGTATTAAATCTAGGAGTGTGTTTCTACAAGACTGAACGTAAGAGCATGGTTTTCTATTCTCATTAGCTTGGTGATAAAATATTAAAGTTACTTTGTTTGTATTTTTTTTTTTTTTAAGAAATAAAAGTTAAAATGTATTTCCTATATTACTTTTACTGTCAGACCTCTTTTGGAACTACTAAAGTTAATCTGCCCAAATATTTGGAACATCAGAGCAACATTTTTTTGGCTCCATGGGCATAAATGTGTTTTAACCAACAAATTTTGTGATGGATTTTGTTTTTAGAATGGACGGCTTATCACAGCAGTATCGAACAACACTGTTCAGATCCATACATTTCCTGAAGGAGCTCCAGATGGCATCCTTACTCGTTTCACCATGAATGCAAACCACGTCATCTTTAATAGTGATGGTACCAAAATTGCTGCTGGATCTAGGTAATCTGTGCATGATAAGGGAAGGCATTGCTGTCATTCAAAATCTGGCAACTTCCTTGCATGCTGATTTTTACCAATGAGATCATTCATCCCCATACCTCTGAGGGTTTTTATTGCAAAATATCTTTTAGGGGTGGAGGGAGAGAAAGGAATGAAAAGGACTTTAGGAAACAATGCCTGGAGAAATACTTGATCCACCAAATAATTTTAAATGGAAATCTGGTGTTGTGAAATAATTCCATTTCTGTAGAAGACTTGAGTGTTTTCAGCTTTCAGTCCTATAATGCATAAGTATTTGCCCATATGGATCTCATCACAGCATCAAGGCTCTTGTAACTGTGTTCTAAAGATAATGTCCTAACTGTTGAGGATCATGGTGCTGTATATACCTATACATACATACAAAAGTTAGATGGGTTCTAATTTGTGCAAGAGCATTGAGTCATTCTCTAGCATATATATCATTGCCATTCTTCCAAATGATAACAGGTGACAGTTGCAAGGCTTGCCTGAAGTGAATTAAATGTATAGTTTAGTTAATTTCTTAGGGCAGCATGTTTGCTTTAACATGATATATGGTATTTCTTTAATAGAGGTGGCAAAACAGCAAGCAGGTAATATTTTTCACCCTATTTATTTAAGGCTCAGGAGATTCTTAATTGTATCTGGTGGTCTTTGGGCAGCTGTAGCTAGCGCAGGCTGTCTGCTTGCCCCTCTACTGGAATTTGTCCTGCACGGTAGAGATGGCAGAGCATTACATCTACTTCCTGGCTCCTCTAAGAGTGAATTGAACTAGAAAGAAATTTGAATGAATATGCTGGGCTTTGCACTTTGGCAACTGTGGAGCAGACATGCCAGGGCCACCAGAACTGGGCAGCTGTACAGCTGGGGGCAATAACCACTGTAATCTCTAAATCTGACAGGAATCTTGAGGTAAGGCCCTTTGCCAGTGCTTGTTTCTGAGGGAACAGCTCTGACTTTGGTTAGAGAGATTAGGCACACAGCAGACTCTTTTTTGTTCCCAAAACATTTACAAAACCCCAGTACTTCTGCAGTCTGGCCAGGGCACTCACATTAGGAAAAAGCTCTTAAGACTTGTGAGGCTGCTGCTTGGTGAGATCTTCTGTAATGTACTGAAGGAGATGGTGTTATCCATGAAATAAAGGAATGCAACTAAGAAGAATTGCTTTTAATTGTCCCAGATTTCTCAATTTTTTACGCAAAGTCTGCAAACTTAGTTTAAGTTTAGCATCCAAGTGTCCGCCAAAGTTCACTTCAACTATTTGGAAAATGGTTGTGTGGCTTCTTAAATAAACAAAACCATCCTATTGTCTGTTTATTTGTAGGGTTTTTTTTTATTTAAAGTTGTCTTGCATTGTTTAAGACTGTTAGCATTAGTTGTATCACGGTATAGCTCATAGACTTCCTTTTATGACTGTTTGTTTAGCATTAAATAGTTGGCAAAACTCAGCTTGTATTTCTAAATACAGTTAAAGTAATGGTGAACCCTATAGAAGTAGATTCTAAAAATAGATTTCTCTTGGAGGATGTTGCAATGAAGTGTGAGAGGGAGTGGTACTGAAAGATTGTTACAGGAGCACTTTGACTTAGAAGTTAGCATTGGTATTTTGAGCTAAACTGCAGTAACGGCTGTAATTTTGGAGGGGGGAATAAAGTCGTAAAAACAAAAATAAATCTGTTAATGTATTTGATGCATTAAATGGTCTTAAAAATATTTTTTTTAAATGTCATGAAATGAACTACTTGCTTTAATTTTAGCCACATAGAATCATAGAATAGCTTGGGTTGGAAAGGACCTTAAGATCATCTAGTTCCAATCCCCCTGCCATGGGCAGGGACATGACCCAATAATTATATTAATGAGTATTGGTCTCATTCAACAGATAGTTCTTGTTAAGTCAGCATTCTGGTATCTAAGCAGAAGTTTTCATTAGGTCATATAAATATTATATTAAACAGGTATGTGGTCTATGTGTACATAAAGTCTTCAAAGTGCAACCATAAGATATGAACAAAAATTATTTTCTGATAAAAATAGAACTGTAACTTCCCCAAATATATTTAGTGCTCAGTTTTTATTGCCATAAACACAGTTTGTCATTGTTAATGTGCTGTTGTGATCTGCAGTGACTTCATGGTCAAAGTTGTGGAGGTGACTGATAACAGCAAGCAGAAAACATTCCGAGGACACAGTGCCCCTGTTTTAAGCCTGTCTTTTGACCCCAGGGATGTTTACCTGGTAAAAACACTTTCTTGTTCACTTTCTTCTTTGAATCTCCTTTTCCCTGGGAAAGAAAATATATAAATACTTTTTACAAATAAAATGGTGACTGGGCACATGAGGCTACTTCATTTCAGCTGACCTTACTGATGATGGCGTGTGCTCAAATTTGTTGCCTCCCAGGAGACCTCAGTCTTTGCTTTGCAACTCAGTTACTGTCTATGTTCTCCTGGAATCCGAATGCTGATCTGATTTTAGAGGGGAAAAGATGACTCACTAAATAAATTAAATATTAATTTTGAGCCTCCTTTGCAAATAAGCAGCTCAGTTGAATTGTGAGGGTTTGTAGTGACAGTAGCTTGGAGTCAAGTACAGTTATCAAGATGACAGGATTAGAAACCTTTTTGTCTTAATGGCTTAAACGAGGAGTCTTTCTTTTCAAAACTGCATATATATATAGTAGTAGCACTGGTTATAGGGATTGTTTCCTCAAATTTGTAGCATTGATTTCTCTATCTTTATTATTTGTTTTACATTTCTCTTACATAGGCATCGGCCAGCTGTGATGGTTCTGTCAGAATATGGAAAATTGCAGATCAGGTAAGGGGCCTGCCTTTCAAAGTTAAGTCTTTCCTAAAAAATTCAGGATATCACAGACAATGAGAAGAGCTTGGCTGACATAACCCTGCTGCAATAGGTGTGTTTTTTTGGGGAAGAAAGCTAACTACAGTTTACAGAATATTTTTATCTACTACTGGGAGAAATCCCAAAGTCTGATTATGAATTGTTGCCTGGGTAGCTTGGATTGTTCTTCCCACCTGTGGAATCTATGATTTCTTCCATTAATTTTTATTAATTGGCCAACATTGTGTATTTTGTCCTTGTCACATTCAGAAATACTGCTCTGATTAAAGATATTTCCTTATTTCAGAATTTTAGCTCATTGCTGTCAGGGTGAAGGAAGGACTTCTGTTCTAATAAGCAGCTATTTGGATATATTTTGGTTTTATTAATTCTTACCAAGCTTCTTATGAAATTGTGAGTAGTTTTCAGGATTGTAGACTGACTGATGGAGGAGGAATAATGCTCTGAGATGCTACACAGTATCTTTTTTTATATGTGATTTGCTTGGTTAGTCTCATTAGGAGCACAGTTACTCTGACCTGAGATTAGTAACAGATGGATTTCACATGCCAGGGTCACTGAGAGGATGACCATGATTTTAAGCCTTTTCTTTGGTAGGGGCTTTGAACACAATTTTGCTTCAGTGTGCCTGGCTCTCTGCCTGTGGCATATGTCTTTAGTTTCCCAGGACTTGGGGTTATGCTCAGTGTATTTCAGCTTTTTCGATTTGGCTGAGTTTAAGGCTAGTTGACGAGAGGCTTGCTATTTGTGGAATGACAGAATGATTTGGGTTGGAAGGGACCTTAAAGACCATCCCGTTTCAATCCCCTGCACAAGGAACACCTTCCACTAGACCAGGTTGCTCCAAGCCGTGTCCAACCTGGCCTTGAACACCGCCAGGGATAGGGCAGCCACAGCTTCTCTGGGCAACCTGTGCCAGCGCCTCAGCACCCTCACAGGGAAGATCTTCTTCCTAATATCTAATATAAATCTCCCCTCTGTCAGCTTAAAGACATTCCCCCTCGTTCTATCCCTACAGGCCCTTGTCAGAAGCTCCTTTTGAGCTTTCTTGTAGCCTCTTTAGGGACTAGAAGCTGCTGTAAGGTCTCCCTGGAGCCTTCTCCAGGCTGAATAAGCCCAGCTCTCTCAGCCTGTCTCCACAGTAGAGGTGCTCCAACCCTCTGAGCATTTTAGTGGCCTCCTCTGGACTCACTCCAACAGGTTCATATCCCTGTTGTGTAGGGGACCGCAGAGCTGGATGCAGTACTGCAGGTGGTCTCTCCAGAGTATAGTATAGTAGAGGGAGAGAATCACTTCCTTCAATTTGCTGACCACACTCCTTTAGGTGCAGCCTGGGACATGGTTGGCTTTCTCAGCTGCAAGTGCTATTCCACTTGCTTGTTACAAATTTCACAGAATTTCTCAGAACAACATGAATCACAGTTCAAAGAACACAATTTGTTAGAATTGCAGTCTTTGGGCTCAACTTGCAACATTTGGCTAAAATTGTTTAGGACCTGTATAAAATCAAATTTAGGGAGAGAATCAGATTTAGTCTCTGCTCTTGGAAATCTAAGGAACTTGCTAAGATGTTTTTGGATAACTGCTTTAATAAGGCAATTCTGCATATGTATGTGGGATTATTTTTGCTAAATGCCATTGAATGGAATAAGAATCCATGTGGAATTATTCCTGTAAGTTAAGTTGAAGATGCACCCTTGCATTTGTGGATTGCTACTTTTTTAAAAAACAGACACATACTTCTGATATGATTCCTTGTGTTCCAGACTGACAGCGGGTGCTTTTTGGAGCAATTACACTAACAGTGTCCTAGGATTGTGGCAATATGATGTATGTATCTGTGCTGTAATTTGAGAATATTCATTATTTATACTGCTGTGGCAAGATTCAGGCTGATGTGTGTCACCTTGCTGCATTTGATTTGGGTTTGACAAATGCATTTTGGCCAGATTGCTCTATAACCTAAAAATGTATAAGCTCATTTTGTCTGTACTGGGTTAAAAACATTTGTTCTGTGATCTTATTTCTGTTACAGGTAATTGTATTGTCAATAGTTTCAGGTGTATGTTGGCAAGGTATTTTTTCATTTTTCTTTGTTCATTGTAGTTGTATGAAACAGATTATTTCAGTTCTAAAACAAGTATATTTCATCCTTTTAGGTGTTTTTCCCCCCCTCCACTTTTTCTTTAAGAATTTGTATTCTAAATTGATTTCTGCAGAGCTAGAAACCTTTTGGGTTTTGTTTTGTTTTGTTTTTTTTTTTAATATTTTGTTTTCAGACATGCACAACAAGCTGGCCGCTGCTGCAGAAGTGTAATGATGTGATAAATGCTAAATCAATATGCAGGCTTGGATGGAAACCTGGCAATGGGAAAGTAAGTGACACTGGTTTAGGCACACATCTTAATCCTTCTTTTTTTCTTCGGGGGCCAACAGTAGAATTCAATCTGAGCATTTTAGAGTTGCAGCTTCTGAGACTAAGGAAAGTATTTGGGGTGAAGTTCATTTTTAGGAAAAATGAAGGCCTGGAAATGGTTACTCTTTTAAGCTCCAAACTGTGTTGGGCAGTAGTCCAGCTGTAAGCCTAAAACAGTATTAAACAGTCATGTTGTGCTGAAGAGGAAGGAACATTGTACATGAGGGAAATAATCAAATTGCTCACAACAGAGCATTGGAGGAGTTCAGTCTTACTCTGTTTTAAGTAAATTTTGGCCTATTAGTAATCTTGCTCTGTAAATATTTCCTAAGTAAGATGTTCCCTTCCTTTTCACCTGAAGAATGGAGTTAATTCTGTTGTGCCTAATGGTGGTGCTGATACTACATGTCTAGTGCAATCTGTATGTATTGTTACAACTGTAATATGTATGGATTGCTAATCAAGATGGGCCGGGGAGTTAGTATACCTCTAGATATGTTTCTGTAGTGTGTAGCCTAGAACAGCTCTGCAACATCTGATAATGCAGACAGGTGAAAAGGGCAGATAAATGTGAATGTGTATGAAATGGAGCCTGTCCTGCCCTACTTGAAGGAAAGGTCAGAGAATTGAGCCAAAGTTGTCTGTTCACAAAAATTATTTCATGTCTTCTGTCCTTGCCTGTGATAATAGTGTGGCAGAACCTATTCATTTTTTATTGACATTCCAGTGACATACTCAATCTCTCAATCTGAAGAGTATTTACCAGTGTTTCCTTATAGTTCTTACCTGAATAATCTGGTTTCTTCAATTTATCCTTTGTGTCTGTCTACTATGTCCACTTTTCAAACTTCATGGCTGCTGTGATAATGTTATTCATAACTTTCCTGTGGAAGAGAGAATGTCACATGCAATACAAATTATTTCAATATCCATATTGCATGAGAACAAATCCTTTCAACTTCTAGGCTAAATCTTCACACAAATACACATATTTGAAATGTAAGTTCTCTTGCTTGTCTTATGAAGCAAATTGCTAGAAAACTTTAAAAAAACACCAATCCTAAAAAAAGAAACATGCAGTAACACTTATGTAGTTTTGTGAAGGACGAAATGAGCTCAGGAATCAGGTATTCAATAGGATTTGTTGAGAGATTGTAACCTGATCAAAAGAGATCTGGGGAGGAAGGAAAAAGGAGAACACAAGCCTTGTGCCCAGAGGATTGAAAACTATATGTGTGTTAACTGCTTCATAAATAAGAACTTCTAACCTTATGGTGCAGCTGTCATTATCTTCAGTTTTCTGCCAGAAAGAAATAAAGATTAAAATAAAACCAGGCATGCTTTGCTGTGCTGCATATGGAAGGCATTAAAGAACCTTGTAATTCAAGTTTCTTCAGCTTTCTTTACTTTCTCAGTTGGCATTACTGGGATGCCAGAGAACTGTTAAATACTGAGGCAGTCACAACTGTAATACTTCTGAGTGAAGGAACTATGCTATTTCAGTGTTCTGTATGAAAGCTAACTTGTTCTAAATTGCCTGATTCTTGTTTCTTTTGAGCAGTTGCTGGCAATTCCTGTAGATAAAGTTGTTAAACTGTACAGAAGAGAAACCTGGGATAGTCAATTTGATCTATCGGATACATTCATCACACAGGTAGGTACATAAAACAGGTGCTTCCTAAATATTCAATAATGTAAATGTTACTCTGCTAGATACTATCTTCTAGACAGTATGTTTTCCCCCTGCCATTGGTAATGATTACTTATATTTTATTTCACTTGTGATGCTGATACTTTGTGTTAGAAAACAAGGCAAGAGATCCTAAATGAGTGTCAAACATGTCCCTCTGGTTCCCCTTGTTCATTTATAATAACCCACTAGATCTGTAAGGGCTACTGGTGAGTCATCAGCTGCAGCTGAAGAACATCTGTTTTCACAAATTGCTCTAAATACATAGTTTTTTAGGGAAAATTTCAAGAGTATTTTTCTGTACAGAGCAGAGATATCAGTTTTTTGGTTTGTAATTTATTAAGCTAAAATGTAGCTACATAGCAGCTCAAATGGTACTATCTTCTTTCTTTTGACCTCATTATATACTTGGAAACCTTTACATTAAAGAGAACTATTTTCCTAGTGTTACTAAGATACAGAACACACAGTCTTGGATTTTAATTTATGGACCTGTGTGAAGTTAAATACAACTATGTTTAGTGCTGAGCTTGGAAAATATACCATGCTTCCATCTGCATGTCTGGAACCAGGTTTTTTCAACCTCATGGCAGCATTTAATGACAGAAGGTGGTGAATATTCTCATAAAAAAAAAGTGTGCTATTTGCAAAGAATGTTTTTTGCAGGGGAGTGCCTAAAGCCAGCTCTAGTACAGGAGGCTGGATATGATTTGCTAAAGATCATTATTACTGTTTTTTTATTCCAGAACATGTCTGATTTAATCTCCAGAATATGAATGTTTTGCATGCATCAGTAATTTTTTTCTGTTCTGTTTTTTTCTCCTTAGACCTTGAATATCGTGGCCTGGTCTCCTTGTGGGCAGTATCTGGCAGCTGGAAGTGTGGATGGGTGTATAGTGGTGTGGAATATGGAAAGCCAGAAGTGCATAGAGAGGTATTCAGTCTTGTTCCATAAATCCTTAAGTACATGTTTTTTCTTAAAATAGAACTTTGTTATCCTTTCTGCAATATATTTTTGTGTAAATGCAGAACTCTGCTTCTTGAAAAGCCTTAATAGGATTTGCAGGGTGTTGTGGTTTAACCCAGCAGGCAGCTAAACACAAATAATAATGGTAAAAGAATTAGAATATACAAAACAAGTGATAGCTGTGCAATTGCTCACCAGCCACCAGCCGATGCACAGCCAGTTCCTGAGCAGCAGCTCCCAGCCATCTTTACCCTTAGTTTATATATGCTGAACATGATGTTATATAGTCTGGAATATCCCTTTTCCCAGTTTGGGTCAGCTTTTCTGGCTGTGTCCTGTCTCAGCTTCTTGTGCCCCACAGCCTCCTTGCTGGTGGGGTGGTGTGCGAAGCTGAAAAGTCCTTGATTTAGTGTAAGCACTGCTCAGTGACAACTAAAACACTGGTGTGTTATCTCTTACTAAATTATTCTCCTACATCCAAAACACAGCACTGTACCCACTATTGGGAAGAATATTAACTCTATCCCACCTGAAATCAGCACACTGGGCAAACCAAGTTTTCTGCTACTGTTTCACTGAAAGCAAGCACCTAGGATACATATGAAGGCTCTGTTTGAAGAATACTGTTCACCTGGCCTCATACATGGTCTCCCAGCTGGTGGTGGGGCCAGGAGCACATTCACAGACAGGGAGCTGAAGCATGGAGGTTACAAAAACTGTGTCAGATGTAGGTGATGCTGGGAGGCAGGGCCACCACTTGATCTAGGCTTGAGTTCAGAAAGGGAGCAAGAATCATAGAATGGTTTGGGTTGGAAGGAACCTTAAAGATCATCTAGTTCCTAATTTAATCTTCCTGATATATCTTAAGAGGAGGGCTTGACCCTGTGCAACTCGAGTGAGCTGCACTAATACAGCAGTTCAAGGTAATTCAAGGGTTGCTATGTCATTTCCATGTTCTACAAGGAAGCAGCTTCCACACAAGTGTAGCTGTTAGTGGTAGGTAGAAATGTGGCATTGTTTTGCCTTCCCCTACCATTTCCAGTATGTTCAGAAGCATGTTCTGATTCATGTGATACACTGTTTTCCTTTCTGCATAGCCAGAAGAATCTGGAAACATTACATTCTTAGCAATAGAATAGGTAAGGGACATGAATGAGGATTTTGTGCAAATTCCCTAGTCTAGTTTTCTGTGTGCAAATACTTTTCATTACTTTTTAATCTAATAGTTGAGCAAGGGATAGTTTGGATGGAAACAAATTTTCACGGTGTCCCAAACCCAAAGATCATTGGCAGTAAGGTGCATTTACTTAAAGGGAGAGGGAAACACAGATGCATCAGTCAGCCAACCTCACCTGCAGGCAAAACTGGACAAACCGACAAATTGCACTTTATCTTAGTTAAAGCATCTCTTTCAAAAAAAGAAAAGAAAAAAGGTATGATTAAGTGAGGTAGAGAAGAAGATACATTTGATATTATATATATGATATATATTGGAGTATTTTGGGTAAGAAACATGAATATTACTATAACACCTATGGTAAGAGTTAAAGTCAGAGTATGTAAATAGTTAATGTGAGGATTTTATTGTGATAAAAGATAGAGGATTAATTCGTTAGTTTGATACTGAACATTCTTTTTATAACTTTATTCTTTTTATAACTTTGTTCTGTTTGTAACTGGCTGGTTCTGGGAAATTAACTTTTTCTACATGTGTCAGGAAGCTGTTGTTTTAAGAATATGATTGTTTGATTTTTTTTTTTTAAGCTTATATGATTTTCCTCCATAGAAAAGAATCCTTGCTGTATTTTCTTATAGTAACTGTTTATTCTAAAGGTGACCTATTTGTTATTTTATTATGTGTAACATTACTTTAAAATATTAGTAAATATTACCACTTCTTACAGTAACTCTTCGGGAGGTTTCTGCCCTTAGAAGCTTACTAAAAATCTATTATTTTTATATTCTTTCTAGGATGAAGCATGAGAAAAATTACACAATTTGTGGACTGGCCTGGCACCCCAAATATAAGCAAATCGCCTACACAGATACTGAAGGAAATCTGGGGTTGTTGGAAAATATTGGTGATGAAAAGAAATCAAATGACAAGGTGATCAGTATCAATTATTTCTTAAATTAGCATGGTTATTTAGGTTATGAAATTATATTGAACATTCCATTTTGCGTGTTGAAATTTCCCTCTTGTGTGTCAATTAATTTTGTGAATTCCATGTCTAAAAGGAATCTTATGAGGATTGTTAATCTGAGTTTAGGTTACCAGTGCAGCGACAAAGGACTACAATGACCTCTTTGATGGAGATGATGACTATTTAAGTGGAGATATGATTGAACCACAGTCTTCCCCAAAGACTGGAGCTAATGAAGAGGATGCTGATGCTGATGACCTTAAGCCAACCTCAGGCCATTTCAGATGTGCAATAATTGATGATGATGATAACTCACTAGGTACAGAATGAACTAATTTTCCAGAGCTCTTTAGTGCTGGTACTGGGACAATCTCTGAACATCCTCTACTTGGATATATTCTGCCTTATTTTTCCAAAGAAATCTTAACTGTTTGATGTTTTTTACCTATATTCTGTCATAATACTAATATGCCAGATGTAAATCTTTTTGTTGTTGTTGTTAAATTCTAGATATTGGGATGATGAAAGCTAATTCCAATCTTTTTGAAAAGGAAGACGATGATGATGATCAGACTAGTGGCTTTCCAGCTTTACCACCATCATCTACACAACAGCCATTGTATGATGGGCCAATGCCAACCCCCAGGCAGAAGCCATTCCAGTCTGGTTCCACTCCTGCCCATCTCATGCATCGTTTCATGGTAAATCTTGCTGCTGTTTGGTTATGTACATCTAGTCGCTTTGTTGATACTGAATATTATCCAGTTTTTGCTGTGTCTTAATCTAGTATTTTCTAAGATTTTTATTTTTTCTTTTTGGTATTTCACAGTGTAAAAAAAATAGTAGGAAGTTTTTTTGTGTCAGTGCGAAGACTACTTAATGTTATGGTTTGTATTTCAGTTGCTTTTGATGTAGAAATAAATAGTTGGCTTTAACAGAGAAGAAAGCTTTGTAGTTTCTACCTGTGCTATTCAATTCTAGTAAATCTTTTTAAATAATGTAATAATTTAATGTAATTCTAGTGAATCTTTTTAAAAATTCCATTTACAGCCAGAACTTGGGGATATTTTTGTGCTGTTAGGACATGTACATTAATCATCCATCCTTTTTTTTTTTTTTTTCCCTAACTGCGAGTCTTTCACACTTAGTTTTATAAGGAGAAAAATGGCTAAACAATGGGGATGAAACTATTTTCTGCCTAATCAGCTGTTTTAGACACTACAAATCCTGACTGCAGAAGACGTCCACACTACTACAGTCTTCCTCCAGTCTCCCACCTACTGTTGTTTCAGATGAGAAAGTTTATAGTATGCTCTTTTAGGGCTGTATGCTTGATTTGTTGGGTATGTTGTTTGGTTTTTTTTTGTGTTGTTCTTTTTGATAGGTATGGAATTCTGTTGGCATCATTCGCTGTTACAATGATGAGCAAGACAATGCTATCGATATAGAATTTCATGATACCTCTGTACATCATGCAACACACCTGCCAAACTCCCTGAATCACACGATGGCTGACCTCTCTACTGAAGCTATTTTACTAGCCTGTGAGAGTACAGAGGAACTTGCAAGGTAAGTCATGGCCTTGCTTTGCAAAACCCATAATACAGAATTACACTTGTTTCAAGTATTTTGGCTTTTAATTTCAGCTTCTATCACTTTTTTTGAGATTTTGGGCTCTTGAGTATGCTTTTTATTTATGGGGCCATTTTTGAGGATTTTCACATCCACCTACTTGAAGACATCAAGAGTATTGAAAAATGTAATTTGTTTCCTGAGGAGTTTTTATTTTTCAATATCCTGAAGAAAGAACTTTCTTCTTTTTACACATACAGCATTGTGATGAGTTGAAAATCGCCCTTTATTTAAGTATTATTTGTATGTATTGGTTATCAGACTCTGAAATTTTCTTTTTCTCAGTGGAAGAGTGGGTAATAGCTCAAAAGCCTCAGTGCCTGTGCGCTGGTCATGGAGAGTTGTCAATTATGAAGATGGCAGAACTGAAATGCCTAATTTTTTTTTCCTTTGAAAGACAGTATAATATGACAGATTTATAATGAGGGCTGATATTCAGGAGTACTGAGCACTTTTGGTTCTTATTAATATTAATTAAGCAGGATATTTACCTGTTTCCTTCTAAAAAAAATCTTGCCCTAGGCCTTCAAGCTGTCTCTGCTTCAGGCTGTAGAGGTTCTAAATCTACAGTACTGGAGGTCAAGCTGGCTATTCAGTTCTTGAATAATAAGAGTAACCCCTTTGCAAATGAACACTTGGAATTTGTAATTCCTTTCTGTTACCATCACCTATTCCAGTCCTCTGATAAAAAACGTAATATATTGGCATATTTTGAGATACTGTATTTTTCTTCATGTTGAGATATTTGACTGTTGTTCTTTGTCTCTGCTTTAGCAAGCTCCACTGCATTCATTTTAGTTCATGGGATGCAAACAAGGAATGGACGGTAGATATGCCAAAGGATGAAGACATTGAAGCTATCTGTCTGGGACAAGGCTGGGCTGCTTGTGCCACTAGTGCCTTGCTAGTTCGTGTGTTTACAGTTGGAGGAGTTCAGAAAGAGATCTTCAGTCTCCCAGGTCCAGTAGTGTCTATGGCAGGACATGGAGAGCAGTTGATGATTATTTATCACAGAGGTACTGTTAGCTCTCCTGTCTCTTTTGAAGTGGGGTTATGTTTTCAATCCTTGTGTGTTACTGGCTTCAAACACTGGTTAATTTGTAGTAACAATAGAATCACAGAATACCAGCCTGGAAAGGGACCCCAGGGATCATCATCCAACATTTCTAGGCAACACATGACCTAGCTTAGGTGTCCCACCACCCTGTCCAGCTGAATATTGAAAGTGTCCAGTGTTGGAGAATCCACCACTTCTCTGGGAAGATTATTTCAGTGGCTGATGGTTCTTATTGAGTAAAATTTTCCCTTTGTGTCTAAACGGAATCTCCCCAGGACTAACTTGTGCCCATCACCCCTCATGTTTTCCATGTTACCCCTTGTCAAAAGGGAGTCTCTGTCTTCTTTGCAGCCACCCTTTAAATATTGCAACATGATGATCAGGTCTCCCCTGAGCCTTCTTTTCTCTATGCTGAGCAAGCCCAGTTCTCTCAGCCTTTTGTCACAGGGCTTCATAGTCCTTGAATTGTCTCTCTTGCCTTTCTCTGGACTCTCTCCAGCCTGTCCACATCTATGTTGTGTAACAAGGACCAAAAGAAATACTTTTTTTTTTTTTTTTTTTTTTTTTTTTTTTTTTCCCTTTT
>NDXB01009106.1:113960-146726 GCA_002631895.1 Agapornis roseicollis
CCAAAAAAATTTTTTTTTTTTTTTTTTGCTTCTTTTGATCATGCCTATCCTTCTTTTCTTCTCGATGGTGCCTTTACAGACATGTTCATCACAACCCACAGTTCTTTGACTTCTGACAGCAAAGCTACATTTATACTGGAATGCCTAGATTAACCTGGGGAGAAAGGAAGAACTTTATAACAGTGACATTAATAGGTTAAATTGGGTTTCAGATATTCCAGAATAAATTACTATGGAAAATTAAGGAAGTAGTTGTTATGTGTGCTTTGTATGTCTAAAATCACCAATAGTTGCTTGTCTGACGGTGGTATTCATGGGTAACCCTGCATTAGAATTACATTTTGAGTCAAAATGTAAATTTAGCCAAGAGACAAGACAAATCTTTTGTTTTCTAACATAGCTATTGAAAACTTCTTCCTAGGTACTGGGTTTGATGGGGACCAGTGCCTTGGAGTACAGCTGATGGAGCTAGGAAAAAAGAAAAAGCAGATTTTGCATGGAAACCCTCTTTCTCTTACAAAGAAATCATATTTGATATGGGTTGGATTCTCTGCAGAAGGTAGGAAATGTCAGCATGGGTGACAGTGAGAAATCTTTATGCAGTTGAGGGAATTTTGGGGGAGAGTTTGGCTAATTAATGCCCTTTTAGTAATGGTGATCCTGGAAACATAAACTTCTTTTCTCCCAGTCTCAGTGCTAAACAAAATGCTGGTTTTTCTATTCAGTGTATTTATCAGAATCTTTAATATGTTTCCATTATGAGTAGAATATGCTTGAACGTTATCAGCACTTGCCTTCCCGATTGACTCCCCTGCTCACAAAAAGAAATAAACTGAATCTACCCAAGTGGTATGAATTTGATTTCTTCACAATGTTTCAAATTGTAACTTGTCAGTTGACCCGCAGTAGTGTTGACTGTCAGAAGGTGGCGCATCTTTCTAAGGAAACTAGTTTTTCCCAGCTGGGTTCTACTGTTTGAATGAGAGCATGTCCTATTTGAGATACGTGATCCACAGTTTCCCTGCATTATCTAACCAGTTCAGACATTGTGTTGTAGTTAGTTGCCTGTCAGAATAATTGTTTTAATTTGTAATAAACAGGTACCCCATGTTACGTGGATTCAGAGGGAATCGTGCGGATGTTGAACCGAGGACTTGGGAATACTTGGATCCCAGTGTGTAACATGAGAGAGCATTGCAAAGGAAAATCTGATCATTACTGGGTAGTTGGCATTCATGAATATCCCCAGCAGCTCAGGTCAGACATATCACAAGGAACCAATTTGTTTGACTTGGTTTTAAATTACAGAGCACTTCTCACAAAGAGAAACTGGAAACAACTTTTAGTAAAAGAGGTGGCTAGTAAATATGCACAGTAAATGATCTAGTTCATAAATGTAATTCTGCATGGATGTTTCATTAATGAGTTTATTCAAAACCAATTTAGAGTTTTATAATTTGTAACTGACTACTTATGGCATTTTGCCTTGGCTAACAGGCGTGCGCTGTGTATTATGAAATCACACATCTCTGATGCAGACACAGTCTTAAGACTGCATTTTGCTAGAGAAACCTACTTTAAAAATTATGATTGCTGTTTGGAATCTGCTGTGGATGGTTTGGGGGTTAAATTTTTTTTTTTCCTAAATTTAATTTTTTGCTATGCTTTCCCCTTTTGTCCCTTTGTGAAGAATCCAGTCCTATAAATAATCTACATCATTATGCATAGATGAATCAGAACTGTCGCTATATTAATATTTAAACTGTGGCCATGAAGAACAATTTTACATGTGAAATTATTCAAATATTTAGCTGAGAGTTAGCCATTACTTTATAAAGTGACACTGGCTATGTCTACGTAACTCTGTTTCTTTTTATTCTAACATACATCCTGGCCATTTAATTGCTAACTTGTCTGTAGTCCTCTTTATTCAGTGATCTGTGTCCTTTTCCTCTCAGGGCAGAATCCATCAGCTCACATATTTTGCTGAAATTTAGACTCTTACTTTGCTAGTCATGCACACGTGTAGAGGTTGGTGGGAGATTCTGTTTTAATTTAAATTTATGTGACATTCTTCATAATCCTATGGGGTTTTTATGTAATAAGGGAAATAATTTGGTAAATATCATTTCATTGTCTGGCTCTTTCTCCAGATCATTAAGTATGTTTGCCTCCAGAAAATTCACCAAAAATGTGCAGGGCACATCACATTGATGAGATGGTCAGCTATGAGTCTGTCAGCATGAGTTTTTTTCCTTCTATTCCAAGAAAGAGAGTGCTGCTGTCTGACTTGCAAAGAATGTTTTATTCAAAGCATTTTAAAGATAAGAAGGAGGGAGGGTTGTTGTAGGAACACCATATGCCTTAATTAACACAGATAGCCAGAACACTAATGTTTCCTGTTCTCCCATGGTGTCTGAAATAGCAGTTTATAAAACCAGACGTTTTTGTCAGTGCTGCTGCATTGGTGCTGCTGGAAATACAGCATTTTCCCAATTAATGTTTACTTTAAGTGATTTTTACCAGAAAGTACTAATTTAAATATAATGAAACAATAAGCTTATGCTTTTAGTATGTGCTTATCTGTTCCACCCCCTCTTTCCACCCCATCCCTGTGTGTATCTGAACACAGTGCTCTTCTCATGAGTCCAAAACTCTTCATCAAAATAAGTGGCAGACATGGATGCTCTTGTTCCAGTGACTTTTAGTTGTCCAGTGTCTGATTTTAATAAATTGCATTTACATTTTGTAATAGCTGTTAAATTGTGTATTGTGTGAGATAGAGATCTGTGTCTGTTATGCGCCACATTTGGAGATTCTAGTGTGAAACATGAACAGCATGTGCTTTGCTGGTTTTAAAATCTGTTATTGGTTGCAGTGTAAAAATAACCCTTTGTAACGCAATCTTACGTATTGCTATATTTAAGTCAGTAATGTAATTACTACTTTTTAAAGAGCAAATTCTCTAAAACTGTCTTGCTGCTTAGGAGACATGATTTAGATGTAGAACAACTGGTGACTTTAGGTGTTGAGGATTGTGTGTTTTCTTTGTTTCCCTTGCACAGGTGTATTCCTTGTAAAGGAGCCCGATTTCCTCCTACACTACCACGGCCTGCTGTAGCAATATTATCTTTCAAACTTCCTTACTGTCAAGTCACAACAGAAAAGGGCCAGATGGAGGTACGGAATGGTGCTGAGTCCACAGCTGATAGTCTCAGATGTCCCCGTAGTAGGGATTATACAAGATTCCTATTTATCATCTCTACTATGAAAGAGGGTAGTACAACTCTGAGTAAGATGTGTGGCTAAGGAAGTTGTTTGTGTTCAGTGTTTTGTATAGCTTTTCTGGTCTGGTTTGGTTCATGACTGTTTCTAGAAGAATACAAGATAAAACCGCTAGAGCTGATGCAAGGTTGTATTTACACATAATCTGTTTCTGACCAATGAAGTCTTTCTCGTCCTTTCTTTTTTAATCATTTTTAGTGCGTAGTGGTTAATGTTCTAAAAAGCACCAGATTTTTGGGTCTGAATCAAAAACTTGAAAATACTGGTCTTTCAATATGTTAGGCATAACAAAAGCACTGGAAGATTTCTTTTGAAAGATGTACTAAGTACCCAAATTCATATAATCACTCTGAAAGGCATTCTGGCTTGACTTATTTTCTTAAGGTAGAGGCTGGTTGAAGCAGGATGTATCAGCAGAGAACTTGTAGAAGAATATCTATATTTATTCTTATTTTTTTATAGGTTTAAATATTCCAGTCTTGTGGTGTTCAGCTGCACAAAACAGAAACAAATATAGAGTTCTAACCTCAAGCTTAGAGACAGTTTAATGCTATTTGAATTTATTGTCTTTGATAGAAGTGTAGCAAAAAAAGTTTCAGTAATAAACACTGTAATTTTTAATGAATTCTCCTTCATTTGGTTCAAGTCTTTTGTTTGTCATCTATGGAGTATTTTCCATCTCACCTCCTCCAAAATAATAGAAGGAAAATATCACAGGAGCTTTAAATTAAACTTGACACATTATGTACTTCTGTGTAAGTAAAGAAACAGTTTAATCCAGTAGATCTGATGAAAACATACTGTGTTTGAATAGGTCTATTAATAATTTTGTAACAGAGCTAGCCTGTTATATTTTCTGTTTGCCTGTCTTGCAGGTGATTACTCCAATAGTTATCCTGGAATACTTCCAGCTTGTTGGGGGACAGAAGTTATAAGATAAAAATAACCAAGTTGTTCTAGATTTGTCTGTCCCAGAAGCGTATTAGTGAACGTGTATGTCTCATCTTGCTGAAAGCATAGAATATAAATGGAATTCAACATATATGGTGATCTGTTCGGATCAGTTTGTATGCAGATGGTTCTTAGTGTGGTCTCTTTTTTCTTCAGTAGGCATCAGCTTTTAAGGAGATTTGAATTGTCTATCCCTCATCCTCTTTACAAGATGATAGGAACATTTCAGAATAAGTTGATAAAATTTCCTGTGAATTGGCTGGTTTTCCTCCTCTGACCTGCAGCATGCATCCTTCTCCCTTTTTCAGGAACAGTACTGGCGTTCTGTTGTATTTCACAACCATGTGGATTACTTATCAAAAAATGGCTATGAACTTGATGAAAGTGCTAGAAGTCAGGCAGTGAAAGAGCAGCAAGAACTTTTAATGAAGTTGTTTGCCGTAAGTACAAATAAATAAAGAATAGAAATAATCTCTGAGACTTTATTTTGAGTAGATGGCATTTGATGTAAATTTTGATCTGATTCTCCTTATTAGAAGTCTGGCTAGTGACAGCTCACTGCCTATGATAAGAGGTGGATTGCAGTTAATATTGTTACTGCCTATCAGTATGAAGGGTGGGAGGAAGAAGGGAAAAAAAATGTGCTTTTTCTTTGCTATGCAGCTCATGATTGTTGGTGGTTTGTCTTATTCATTCACTCCACCAAGACCATAATATTCTGGTCCTGGAGAGAGCTGTGTAGCTGAAGTGTGTAACTCTCAAGGCTTCTTTTCTTTCAGCTTTCTTGTAAACTGGAGCGTGAATTTCGCTGTGTGGAACTTGCTGACCTCATGACACAAAACGTTGTGAATTTAGCTATCAAGTATGCTTCTCGCTCTCGAAAACTAAATTTAGCTCAGCGACTTAGTGAAATGGCTGTAGAAAAAGCAAGCGAGTTGGCAGCAGCACTAGAAGAGGAAGATGAAGAGGAAGAGGATTTCCAAAAGCACTTGAATGCTGGGTAACACAAATTTCTGTGATTAAAAAAATGGGGATGTTTTTACTGATCATCTAATATTTTGGTCCAGTTGACACTTTTCCAATTGGCTTTTCTGGACCATAGTTTGTAATGTATATGTTATGAAGTAAATTTGGATTACTGTACTTAAATATTGTACATATAAACTGGTACGTTCCTGTTCATATCTTGTGAGGACTCCTTAGTACCAGGATACTAACACAAAGGGAAATATCTCCACGCCTTACTGTATGCGTGTGTTCAACAGCTTTGGAGGCAAAGCAGACTTAGTATTAAGTTGCTTTTATTTGACTTTTTTTGTTTCCCCTTCCCTTAGCTTGAGCTGGTTTGGTTATTTGATTCTAACCTATTTTTTTTCTTAGTCTCCATATCTCATTTTATTCCACACCTACCTTAAAAATCCTGTCTTTTTCCAGCCATTCCCCTCTTTTAGGATCCCATCTCAGTGTATTCTGTTTAGTCTTATTCCCCTCCTAACTAATCCCAGCTCTTCAAATGCTGCATGTTTGCTTTGCATTTTCTTCCCCTCTCTGCTATCTACCTTTCCTATCTGCATCCACTTTGTAAAGCATGATGAGGCAACAGATGGGAGGGGGGGTGTGTGTTAAGACCATACAGAAGAGCTGTGTTCTTGCTTGGCCTCTGGATGGTGCAGCTATAAGGAAAACAGTTGCCAACCATCCATCTAAAACATGTCATAACCTTTTGTTATGACTACATGAGTACCACTTCAGGCAACTGCACTTGGTGCTTCAGGGTGAACTGAAGTGATTAATGAATCTTTATTTTATTTTTAGTAATCATCACAGTTTAATCAGAGGTTTAGTGCAAATAAATGCCAAATCTTATTGTTCTGATTTCCAAAATTAGGTAAGTCAGTTGGCTTTCCATTGTTCCAGTTTTCCTTCTGAATGTGGTGACCACTTCCTTTCTGGTGAATTCCTTCCATTTAGTTACAGCAACTCTGCCACGGAGTGGAGACGGCAGCCAGTCAGAAATATTCAGCAGGACCAAGAAATGGAAGATGATGAGGAAACTGATGCCTATGGAGAAGCAGAAGAAAAACCAGAAGTACATAAAGAGAGTAAGAAAACTGTATTCTCCAAATAAGTTGGAAGTTATCTAGATGTGTCTTACTAATATTCTGGAAAATTCCCAAATAATTTGTCATTTGGGTATCTCAGCAGTCTGTAGAACTATGCAAACACTGGGGTTTTCTGTCCTTTTGTTTTATTCTTTTGACATCAGATTTAGGAAAGACAAGCACACAGCTTGTCACAGGGCACCACAAGTGACGTACAGGAAATTTCACTTGGAGGACAATAATGTAAATAGAAAATAATCCCATTTGTTTCACTCTTTTTGAAACTGCAACTGTAGCAGGGACTAGGTTTCCTGCTACATAGTTAGAGCAGGTCTGGTAGTTTCTGATGTGTCATATTTGGGTGTTGATATGAAAAAATACACAGGAATAACAAGGTGATATGCAGGAATACCTGCCTCTGAGCTTCCCATTACCTGGAATTCTCTGTTGGAGATAAAGGGTAGTGTCTACCTGATCAACCAGGTCTGTTTTTCAGACTGTGCCTGCAGCTGCTGCAAAGAAACATGTTTACTGTATGTCACGTGCTCTGTCGCAGCTTGCTTATGCATTGTGTTTGCTAACTGCTCGAGGGAGCCTGGGGGAGTTTTTCTGTTGTTTGATACTATTTCTGTGTGACTGGGCTACCCTGTGAAATGGTTGCTTTGGTTGCAGCTCAAATCTTGCAGGAGTTGAATTGATAGACAAGTAGTTTGCTGGGCACGCTTTAAGGAATATTTTTAAGGTTTAAGGAATAAATATAGGACTCTGAGTTAAACCTAGGTAGAGATAAGAGATGGTTTTGTAAAGGTGTGTGTACAATTTGAAAATAAAAAATCATGGTTTAGAATATAGATTACATGTCTGTTTGGAGTTTTTTTTTTTAAAGAAGTTATGCTATTACTTTTTAGTGCACTTAAGTATGCACCTCTTTCTTTTGTCTGAAGGACCAAATCCTTTCTCCAAAGGTGTCACTTCAGCAGAGGTTACCAGTCCAAAGTCTGGTGAGTAAATCTCCTTATACTCCAGGATGAGAACTTTGTTGTGCATCATGATATTTGCTCCTGGTTTTATCCTCTGTTCTCCCATTACCACAAAATTTAGTATATAACAGTGTTGCAAATTGGTAACTTGCACTGATTGTTGCTCTTGTGTTTTTAAGAGGTTCCCTATTCCTATTGATATCGTCATTATCCAGTGATGTTCCATAACACTATTCTGATTGCCTGAGCTGTGCAAAATGCCAAATCAGTTGTCTGCCTGGCTGTGTTACAAAGGCATTCTTTGGGACAGAGCAAAAATGAGAACAGTGATCAATTGATTTGTTAATTAATCACAGGCACATTTATTGGTACAGTTAGCAGCACTGCTGTAGAGCTGTGAGTCTGAGCAGGCAGGGGCAGAATGTGGCCTCTTGCTGCTTCTTTATTCTTCCCTCCTGCTAACCCTCTGACAAAAATGATAGGAGTGGAAACAGATTTGGGAGTGGAGGAAATATGAGGTCTTCCTGAATTTTTGTATTTTAAGTGTTTGGTCCTGTGTGGCATTTCTGATGTCTAATGATAGCTGAGCACATGTAACACAGCTATCATGGGGTTATTAGCATGTCTTTCTTTATCCAATTGCTTTCAAGCCTAGTGGGGACTTCTTTTCTTTGGTGTGGAATAGTTAATGCCTTTGATTTAGTTTTCCTCTTCAATTTTCAATGAAAAAAGTCTGAAACACAAACAATGACTGTTAGCCCTGTTCTTTGGAACTGAGGCTAATCTTGTTTCATCTAGTCATCTAAAGTGTGCACATTGCTTATAGATTTTAATATTATATGCATGTGTGTGTATACTTGCACACATTTTTACATTTTTTTTTTCCTTTCCTATTAAATAGTTGTAATTGCATCAAGCAGCCAAGGACGAGTGAATCCATTTAAGGTAAGAATTTTGCAGCTGGTTGATTGAGGTGTTCTGAAAATCACAACAAATTATTATATCTAAAGTTTACAATATAACTGATACATATTTTGGAGAGACACAGGAAGGAAATGTGACAGCAAATAAATAAAAGGTCTATTTATTTGTTTTGGTAGGTGTCTTCTAACAAGAAAGACACAGTGGTCCCCTCAGGAAATGTTCTAGACACTATGTGCAAATACTCAAAGAAAAACTGTTCATCTAGCAGTCAAGCCATAAACAAGCAGAGCCCTCCAGTTATAAAGCCTCTGATTCCCAAACCCAAATCCAAGCAGGTAATGTTTCTAGTCTTTTTATATTGTTATGGTGAGGAAAGAATAGTACATTCAATTTTACCACCTTTTAAGTAAAGCATCTCAGATGGCAAAGTTCATTTAAGCATAGTGCAGGAACTATAAAAGCACATAAAACAGCAAACAAAAAAAAAATCAGTTGTAGAAATTACATTCTGCACTGGAGCTTGTGCTTTTATTTTAAATAATTTTAATTAAACAACTGTGCTAGAATTGGATGGATTAGATGCTCTATTAATGCAAATGATTATTGTGTTGTCTGAGAATGAGATGTGCTTACCTTTTTTTTAATGGTTTTGGTTTATTTTCCTTTTACCTTGATTTCTATAGATTTCAGCAGCTTCATTCTTCCAGGCTCGTACACCTAACTCTAGTGAAAAAACAGTAGAAGAAAGAGAAGAAAAAGGAGGAAATGAGTCTCATGTAGTAAAAGTTACTGCACAGGAGAACACTGAAAACAGAAGGTGAGTAGCCACTTGGCATCTTAATGCCATACTTCAATTTTGGTAGAATACCTAGTCCAAAAACTATTTTGCTTCTGAAGATGTTGGACTGGTCAAAGTAGCATAATATCAGATTAAAGTGGTAGCTCACAAGTTGTCATGTTTGTGAACCCACTTCAGAAACTCAGTAAACTGCTGCTTATACTATGTGTAATATCAGACTAACCTGCATAAAACATCTTGCCACATTGCATTCATAGAGAAAAGCATTCTACTCACTAAATCTTTCCCAACATGCATGACTGTGGTATTCAAAGTAGAAGTTTCACATCAACTTGAGACAAATAAATGCGTAAGTGAATAATGAACAATACAAAATGTAATTTTGAGGCTTTAAGCAATAATTTTTTCCTTGATACTACTTACGCATCTGAAAATGACCTTTGAATGATAAATGAAACCATGCTGCTGTGCTAGTTCTGATTCTAGGAAATACTTAAAGCTTAAACATCTCTAGCAAATCTCAAAGGAAGTCTAGAAGCTAAGGGATTTATGTGAAAGTGTAAAAGCCTTATTTTAGCGTGGTTTTTGAAAAAGAAAACAAATAAAAAGCTTAGATCACCTAAGGAGCACATTTCTTCCCAGCTAAGATACTAGGTTGTCATATTCCTCTGGAGCAGATGCATTTTCCAACAATCCCAGTCCTCGTGAAACTTGCATTATTATAATCTTGTTTCATTTAGGCTTCATTTAACTGAGGAAGATGAAGGTAATTATTATTCCTTTGGACTAGCATTCTCTTCATTAACCTTTACAGATAATGTTCTAAAAGAAGTGGCAAGGAGAATTGTGAAAAGGATTAGCTGAAACCTGCGAATAAACATGCTCTGTTTTTGGGTTGGTGGGACCCTGTCAGAAAAGAACCGCTATGCTTTGGCACTTTAGAACTGAAATCTTAATCTCCATATATATCACAGTTTTGATAAAATGCTTGACTTAGTCCTGCCTTGTCAGCATGTTTAAGCATACTGCAATAGGAGACTGCTGGCTATATATGTCTTTTCTGTCAAGAACCAAAAATCCAGTTAGGTGTCGCTTAGAAATGCTGTTTTGGGGGATACAGTTTTCCTGTAACCTTAAATGGACAATTTTTGTATGCTTGTTTTAGACCGAAGACAGGATTCCAGATGTGGCTAGAAGAGAACAGAGCAAACATTTTGAAAGATAATCCTGATCTGAATGAAGCAGAAGTAATAAAAGAAGGCATGAGTCGATTTAGAGTGCTGTCATCAGAAGAAAGAATGGTAAGAAATTATACTTGAATTCTGATTTTTTTTTATTTTTTTATTTTTTTTTACTTTTTTTCTCCATTATATCCCTTGGTCATTTTTGTTTGGGAAATTTTTCTTTAAATTCCACTGTTTTCTGTCTGCATGGACTTCAGTTTTGAATTGGGCCGTCATCTGCAACATACACTTTATGAAAATACAGGCTGTCTGGATAATAAATGATAGCAGAAAGCGGCTTTTCCAAAGTGGTGCATGCGAGAGAAATGTAATCAATGAAGAAATAACAAAAGAGTTGGGAAGACTGTAGAAGTGATATAGCCACGCTTTATTCATTGGGCCTTAAATTTGTTCTAAGGCCTTTTGGGTTTCTTATTTATCCAGAAAGACAATTAAGAGTTTCAATTTCATATACGGGCTCAAACAAAGTATAGTTTTGAAGGAAAATGTTGTTAGAAAAAAGGAAAGTGAGGAAATTGTTCCTGATTCGGTCCTTATTTGTTCTTAACTAGTTCTAATAAGTTCAGGAATTACTTCAATGCTTCCTTAGAATCCAAGAAATAAGATGTATAAAGTAGTGTTGAGTTTTGTGGCCTAATTGGTGGTTTTCTCTGTAATGATGTACTTGTTTCAAAGGCATGGACTGAGAAAGCGAAAGGAGGAACAGTTAATGATTCAGCAGAAGATAAAAAACGAAAGCACCCCACAGCTGATGAAGATGAAATGAAAAAGAACGAGGAGCAAAAACCAGAGGACTCAAATTTATCCAAAAAACCAAAGCCTTTAGATCAATCTGCAAATGCCAAATTGTCAGCTTTTGCATTCAAGCAGAGCTAAACAATGTTGTGTTTTCTCAACATCTGTTTTCTGACAACATTAGGTGGCTCTGTATTAAGAAATCTGCTGCCGTGCTCCAAGAGCACTAGAAACAGTGCCTTGCTCCAAATAGTCTTTTAGAAAGTGTCAGTTCTTGAGGAAAATGTTGAATCCACCCTCCTGATCTTTTGCAAGTTACTAGTAGAAAGCTTGATAGCAAAACTAATGCTAATGGTCCTGTTAGCTAAAGCACTGTTCCACACAGTGCTGTGTAGATGTGTGCCTCGATACTTGTAATATTTGGTGCTAAATACAGATGAATCATTTTGGGGAGGATAAACTACAGCCCAAAGCTACTGTGTGGTTTTACAGAGTCAAATTAATGGCTTCTATACCATTCCTTCTGCCTGCTGAAGCATGTGTAAGAGACACTCAAGGAAATGTGACTGAAGGGAAAATAGCTTAACATGTTGCTGGTATTCAGCTGCGTTTTCAACATATGTGGCCGTAACAGTGGTAGGGAGCAGCCTGAACCAGGGCAGGGAGAAAAAAAACAGGGCAGAAGCTGAGTTAGGAAGGTCAGGTGTGCAAAAAGGAGCCATTCCAAACTGTGCAAATGTGCATTCCCTGTGCCTCAGCAGGGTCCAGAAAGTGCTTAGAACTTGAAATTGTATGTAATTGGTTTATATTGTGTGGTTTTTTAAATAAAATGTAAAAGTTTCTTTGTTTAAGGTGGTGCTCTCCTTTGCCAGTTTTGTAATTAAAGTATAAGCAGACTTCAACATACAAGTCATAGGGTAGTCTGGAGGAATTAGACATACTACCTTCTGGAGGAAAGGCAGTATATCTAATACATGTATTTGAAGCAAACTTAAAAAGAAGTTTCAAAATTTAAGATGAAATAAAATAATTTAGCTCTTCAGCAGAACAGCTGAGCCTTTTTATAAAATCTGGGTTTGCACATCCTTTTGTCATTTTCTTTTTTCATTCCTCTTCATATTATCACTGAAAAGGCAAATGTCTCTCCATTTAAAACACATTTTTAACATTGAAATCTGTAGATTGAAGATTCAGTGAGAATTCTGTAAAAGCCACTAAATTTCAGTGTAAGAGGTGTTTTTCTAGAAGTTTTTAGCTGTTGTTGTAGGTAATTTTGGAGAAAGCAGCTCCTGTTCTCACTTAAAACCATGGATCATGATGTCAACCAGGGATGGTAAACACAAACAGAGAAAAACCTGAACTCCTGTCAATTTAAATGCATTTTATCATCCACAGTTCTTATATACAGTTACACATTTTATTTGTTTAACGCTGATGCTAAACAGCAAGTAATAAGTAATGAATTTTCTTTATTGACAACTGGGAAGTTCAGGGGAGTAGTGTCATATTAGTAGTTTTTCTACATTCTTTGGAAAGAAATTGTATCAGAGACTGGAATTTATTTTTGTCAGTAAAGCATATTTCCACACTTTGAAGGTATTGGAGGAAAATGGAATTGCATTGGTAAGAAAACCATCCTGATAGAAAAATCAGTATGGGCTTGGTGAAGTGTGTGATGTTTTCTTTCTGCTAGACTAGGTTGTTCTGATGATGACTTGTGCATTCCAACTGTGGTGCTGGGAGATGGGCTGGCTGTGAATGGATGGGCTTTCTTTCCATCCATGTACTTAGAATCCATATTCAAGCTGAGCTGCCTGTCAGGTGTGCTTTCTGCAGGCCTAAGAGGGGAAGGGAAGTCACCCTTGGAAGTAAGCAAGCTATTTCATAGAATCATGTAATACTAGGTTGGAAGGGACCTCAGTGATGTCCAGCACCCTGCCCCAGCTGAACCTTAAAAGTGTCCAGCAAGTGGAACGTAACTCCTCAGTGCTTCTGTAAAAAGGCTGCATAAAATTACTCGAGAAGGATATTTATAGCTTGGGCTCAGGACACTGAAGCTGGTTGTGACATCAGGGCTCTGTCTGTCCATTGTCCCTGCTATGCAGGTTGTGCTTTGCTTCAGACTACAGGCGTAAGGCCAACATGGTTCCTGTTCTATGACAGAGGTGGATAGGTATCCACTGCTGCAAACAGCTTGTCCCACAAAGTGTCCAAAGTCCTTTTGACTGCTGTAGAAAGGAAGGAACACCCAAAGTCAGCTTCCATGGGAGTTTTCTGAGGGGTGGATGTTTGTTCGGAGGAGCTCCATGACTGTAAACACACCAAAGGTGTGTTTAAAGTGAGGCTCCTGGATTTAGTGGATGGTTTCATGGAAATCACTGGGGACATCAGACACCATCCTGAGTGTGCCTGGTTCCCATTTGCTTTTCTCCTTGTTGCAGATGGAGTGACGCACTTCACTCATGAAAAGGAATTAGCAATGTGTCACAGTGAGAGCAATTGGCCTGTGAAAAAAATCTCCCCAGGGAAATGGTGAATTCCCCAACACTGGGTGCTTTTACTGTTTGACTGGACAGGGTGGTGGGACATCCAGTCTAGGTCATGCTTTGCCTAGAAAGGTTGGACCAGATGATCCCTGAGGTCCTTTCTAACCTGTTATTCTAGCATTCTGTCTCTGGTGAATCCACTTTGAGTCAGACAGCCATCACAACCAGATGCATCCATTACCACCGCCACTGGTGGTCATCACTTGAGTAGTGTTACAGACAATAAAGGCCAGGTTGGGGTGGGGAGGAGCACACTGCCTCATTCCTGGTTTAATTTTTTGCTGTGTAGTGTTTGTAGGTTTCATCAGACTCAATGTCTGCAGCCTTGGGTCACAGTCTGGATCTTACGGGTACCCCTACAGCTGGTTAGAGGCAGCAAAACTGTTTCCAACATCAGATTTGAAGTTATGCTTTGGAGCTGCGTGGTTGTGATGGTGATTGCAGCAATGATTTTTAATTATGGCAGTTGCTGCTGTCCACAGCAATAAAATAAACAGCCAAGAGGGGTTGTCAAGATCACAGATCAAGTACCCAGCTGCTTTTAACCTGGGAGAATCATCTCCCACTAGGCTGTGGTTACCTTTCATTCATCAAAGACAGGATTTGCTCTATTACACAGCTCCAGGCAGAGCTACAAATACACCCTCCATCACCTGCAGCCTTTCAGGGAGCTGCACTGAGCCGGACAGGAACAGAGTGCGCTCACCCAGCAAAGCACCAGCAGGACAGTGCTAAGTATAACTTTCAATTCGGGTAGAAATGAAATGCCAAGTCAAAAATGAACAGAAAAAGTGGAATGGATATCCAAGGAAAAACAGAAACAGTTGAATCTCTACTAGCTCTGAGGGGTTTTGCTTTGGTTTGAGTTTTGTTGTTAAGATGCTCCCTAAATAATTTAATAGAATTTCACTGAAGTCTTCAGAAATGCTTGTTTGTCCTGAATTTGCCACTTTTCTACTGAAATAAATCAGTATTTTAGAAAAGCCAATCTGGAAACTGGAAAGTTCTTTCCCTTTGGCTGTGCTTTAAATCCCAGTGACAGGCAGCCTCTGGCGAGAGTGCCAATACATGCGGTACGCAGCAGGGAGTGTTAAGTGTTTTCAGGTAAATGGTGTAAAGCTGATTGCTATCTTCCATAGCAGGAGTTTGGATTTCTTTTGTTGTTGATTCCAGTGCAGGTAGGGGTCAGGTTAGAAGGTCTATTTGCAGCATGACATCTGATAACTTTACCTCAAGTTTTCGGTGCTAGAGTATGATAGCAAGTGCAATGGCAATGCAACTCTGAAAAGCTCATCTCCATCAGGGAAGAAAGATGTCTCCCCTTGATTTCTGGGGATGTTCTGTGTCTCCAGTTTCCACAGCAAACTTGGTCCATCCTTGGGTTAGTGCCGCTGACCATTAAGGGAGCTGTTGGTCCTCCAGGGCTTCTGCTGCATCCCTCACAGAGGAGTTTGATCCACCTAAAGTGAAGTTCCCATGGCTTGTTTGAAATTGCATTCCCTGATTATAAAATTAACAACTGTTGATTACAACCTCTCCATGTTTTGCTGCAGGAGTAAGCAATGCATCAGACTCAAATGAAGATTTGCTTTAGAAACCTGGTATAAGTTGCCTTCTCTAACAATGCTCTGTCCCTGTCCTCTGTGGTTGTCCCCAGCTCCAGTGATGTGCACAGCCGGGGCAGCTTGGTTACTCCAGCTGGGAGAGTTTCTTACCTTGTAGGCAGTAAAAAAAAAGTTTATACCAATGAGGACTGGTTTTGGTGTAGGGAGGCCTGGAAAACTCAACCAGTTTGGGTGCTTGGGGTGGAGCTGGGCAAGGGAGAGCCTGTGTTTGAACAAGGTTTACTCTCTCAAACGTCTTCTGTCATGAAACACACCTCAACTTCTTCCTAAAGATCGTAACTGTGTCATGAAGTGACTCACCTTGGTGCTTCTGACTGGCCATCCAAGAAGACAACAGCAGCAAGAACTGCTTATGAGGAAGTTGAGCATCACATGCATTAGAGCTCTGATGACAACGGCAGAGCTGGCTTCTCCCTAAATGTGCTCAGCCGAATGCTGCTACATAAATGTGAGAGTAATTCATTTACTTAAAGGTAGACAAAACACAAATACCCACCCAGGCTGTGAAAAGAGCCACCTGATGCTGGACTCAATTGGATTCCAACGGTTGAGGAAATCTGCAGGAATGATTTAAAGCTGTGTGTTGCCAGGGAACAAACTCACATTGATCTTGGGGTGGTAATAGTGAGAAGCAACTGAAGGGGAGCAACGTGGCGACACAGCTGCTATTCCCATCTGCCTGGTGCATGAATCAAAACTCACCCTTGGTTTAGGAATGGGCTGGAGGGACCTAGAGATGGGCAGTGTCAGATAGCTCTCATTGGAGGCAGGGTACAGGTCCATGGGAGCCTGGAGACTTGTGTTATACATTTGTTTTCATATTCCTTAAAGCATAAATACAACTTTGAGGAGCAAATGATTCTAAGGCTGGAGGAGTCCATTGGCATGAGATCCTGTGCCCGTGCTCCATGAAGGCATAAAGAGAAAGCCAGCCAGGGCAAAACTGCTGCCTCCACTTCCAGTTTCAGTCCTAAAATATGAGACCTCTCCAGGGAAGTGAAAAAGCAGATTGCATCTGCAGAAGACCCCTCAGACCTCTGGGATCCTCTGTCCGTACAGAACAGCAAATCCCTGCATCAGGGATTAGTATTGTAGGAGCCTGTAATCAATTTTGATTGTTTTTTCTGGGTAAGAGAATTAAATTGCCTATGATTCACTCTTTAAACTGATGTACTGTGATTCCAAGGGCTGATAAATTTCAGGCTGTATTTCCAGGGCATGGGAAAGATGTCAGTAGGCTGTGACATTACCATCCATAGCTGCTGTGGGTTCAGCTATTATTTGAGGATCATATTCGCATGATGTTCTGGCTTGATGTTAATAGAAGGATCGATCTGTGTTGCTCTTTTCCTGCTTGAGCTGTTAATGACATGCTGGGTCAACACAGATGGTTTGAGAAGGTGGAATTCATCATCTCTAGCTTTAAGCTCTGAGACCAGCACTAAATGCCTCCACTTTGTAGTCAACAGATGAAAAATAGGTGTATTTTGTGTGTGATTTATCTCAGCCTTTTAGCAGCTGTCAGGGAGGGAATTGCCCTTAAAACAGCTCTTAAATGGCTTCATCTGACCCTGTGAAAACTGTCCAGGGTCTCTTCATCCTTATTTGACATGGAGATGTTTCTTTAGAGACCCTGCTCTTCAAACCCTGAGGAGCACCTTGGGGATGCAGGGAATGATCCTCCCGCCCTTCCCTGCCATGTACCACTCAAGGCCATGAGGAAACTCAACTGGCTAAAATGGATCAAAGAGATGGAGTCTGAATGTAAACTCACTCCATCCTGTCTCTATTTTGTATTTTCCCTACTTTCAAAGATAGGAGATTTCTCTGATGGGCTTTACCATGGACCACACACTCACATGCCCCCCCCCCCTTGTCACCCCACAGCATCCCCAGGCTCTCTCTGGGACCCCTTCAGTGGGTGCCCTGGGCTTTCACCTGCTCTAGACCTTATCCTAAATTGGCAAACAATTGAAGTTACAGCCTCGGAGCTGTTTGTACTCCCTGTTCTGCTGCTTTTTAAGAATCTCTCTTCAAACTTGGAACAGTGAAAATAACCCTTAAGCTCTGAGCAAGTACAGGAAAGAGAAACAGGGCAGATTCCCTGAAGGAAATTCAGGGTATCTTTTACCAGTGTTGCACAATACCATCTTCTGGTTTACAGCCTCCATCTCACCACATTAGTGCTTCTTACCCAGCCAATGTGGGTTTCTGTATCAGAGAGTGAGAACTTTGCCGTGGTTGGAAATCAGGCTGTGTCATAACGCATCCTGACACATACCTGAACTACTTAAACCTAATAGTTCCACATTTGCAAATGCAGAACTGCTGGCATTGGCTTTCCTGTGTGCAACCTCTGTTCAAACATACCCAGAAAAAGTGATTTTCTGCACATACACCGAGCGCTCCTGCTAGCAAACAAGCTGGCAACTGCCCTTCTCTCCCTGTAAATAGCAAAAAAAATTACAACCAGCTCCCCCAGCTTGTGTAGTTCAAACAGTTGTAAAGCCCAGGGTGACTCCAGAGGGAGGTTTTTTCCTCTTGTCTGAGAAAATAAAGGTAGAAAACACTAGGGAGTGCCAAAATACTTAGATGCCCTTTACTAACCCATTTCTCCTAGGGATGATTAGGTGTCAGTGGTTTGCAGCTCCTAAGAAATGCTATCCAACACTTTGAACCGTGCCAGCTTGGTCTGGATCCCAGTAAAAGTGGTAGAATGCTTTTTGCACAGTGTTGCTTACTAAGGGAACCCAACTGGTTTATATGGAGGATTTGGACTTCCTCAGAGGGCTGTGAGTGATGCAAGATTCCCAGCTGCACCTCGGTGGGCGACTGTGGAGAAATGGGCATAGAGTTCAGGGCTTCAACTCCTCCAGGACAGCAGTTTCTGATCCCAGTCGGAGCCTGGAGCAATAGAACCACAGTAAAGCCTGGCTGGCTGCAGGCCAGTGCCGGCTCCTTCATTTTACCTGAGTCATCCTGACTCCTTTCTGGTGAAACCTGCAGTCGGAAATGAATGATAAACGTGGCGTGTGTTACTGCTGCTGGGGTTTTTCTCTTTCTTTTTGCTTGTCTTGGTTGAATGTAGCTCTTGTGCCAGAAGGAGGTGGAGGAAAGCCAGTGAGTCATGCTCTGCATCCCATCCCTCCGACAGCTCCTTCCCCTCCTTATTTTCTCAGCAATTTACCATTCCTAGGCACAAGGGTGGAGAATTTGTCCCTGCTGCCTTATGGACAGATTGGGTGTGCAAAGAGGGCTGTGTCCCTTAGCATCTTTGCCATTTATTTTGGTGGCAATCCAGAAATATTAGTTACTCCACTCATGGTTGCGGTGACAGCACACACCCTATGCTCAGCTGAACCTAGGACTTAGCTTCTATCTTATAAAATCCCAGACCAGCTTCAGCTGAGGGGATTTCCCTTCCAAGTAACCCTTCCAAGTAACAGCTGAACCCTACTTGGGACAGAGCAGAAAGGGCTCTTGGCAAAGATGAGCTGTGCTCTGTCTGCCGTATTTTCCCGGAAAGTGCCTTGAGGATGTTCATACCACCACTGGGGTGACATCCCAGTCAGATCTTCACAGAAACCACCAGATATGTGGGCATGTTCCAGAGTCATAGGTGGGATTATGAAAAACCTGGGGCACATGAGTAGCAGGAAGGGGGCTCATAGGTTGGAAGGGACTGAAACCAGCTGCAATGAAGTGATGGGGACTGTCATGAAGGAGGGCAAATCCCTCCCTGGAATCTTTCTGGTGGATGTACCATGCCGCCAGCGACCCAAAGCACCCCAGGAGGGGTGTGACAGTGTTCCAGCAGCACTGGGGCTGTGAAGCGGAATGCACCAGCATCACACTGGAGGGAAAAGGACCAGCTCTGCAAGTTGAACAGGGTGAAGGGAAAACGGAGACCGGTGTTGGAACCTGGTGCGCAGAGCAAGGACCCGCATCCCAGCAGGACGCTCCCCATCAATCCCCTGGTGATGAAGGGGGTCTCTGCCTGTCGCCATCCCCGGGTCCCCTGACTCCCGGCGCCAACCTGTTGTGGGGGGCTGAAACCGGCCGGCTCTTGACACAGCGGGTGACGTAACGGCGGCGGCTGCCAATGGCAGCGGCGCGGGCGGTATAAAGCGGGCGGATGAGGCAGCGGGTGGGAGCGCGGTGCCGGGCTGAGGCGGCGGAGGGCTGGCGGGAGGGATCGGTGAGGGCTTCGGGATCCATCACAGCGCTCTGCCCGCTCTGCGGACGGGCCCCGCCGGCGCCCATGGAGGCGGCGCGGGGCTGTAACGGGTACGCGCGGCAGGACAGGCCGCCGCCGCCTTCCGCTTCCCCGTCGGCTGTGGCCGAGAAGCCGCGCGGCGCCCCCGGCGGAAGCGGGGACGGGTGGCGGGGCGAGCGGCCCCGCAGCGAGGAGGACAACGAGCTGAGCCTGCCCAGCCTGGCGGCCGCGTACACCACCATCCTGCGCTCGCTAGGCGAGGACCCCGAGCGGCAGGGGCTGCTGAAGACGCCCTGGAGGGCGGCCACCGCCATGCAGTTCTTCACCAAGGGCTACCAGGAGACCATCTCGGGTAGGGAGTGCTGCCCGGGCGGGCCGGGGTCACCCTGGGGAGGGCTCCGGGCGGCAGAGCTGGAGCCTGCTGCTTTCATACCAGCCGTGGGGCTGGCTTTCCTACTGTATTGCTTCGCCACTGCCCTGCCACAGTACCGGCAGTCTTGTCATCAGCATTAGGAACACCTCGGGGTCTCTCTGTCCTCCCCTTCCCCCTTTTTAAGCTCTGTGCTGGTAAAGCTCGCGTTCTGTCATAGACTTCTGTGCTTCTGGTTTCGGCGATCAGAACAAGTGCTTTTACTTCCTTTTCTCCAGCATAAACTTTTCAAGCTCTGGCATAGAAACTTACTGATTGTACATTCCTCTGTCCCCGCTGAGCTAGGCTGTGTTCAGCGCGGGCAGTGCATTTGCGTCTATCAGCAGACATAGATGGTTTGCATTTTTCTCCGAAAAAGACCACTTCTGCTGATACTTTTATCAGGTGAAGTTTTTCAAGGGGGGGAATTAAACGTGAGGAAGTGCGGTAAGGAGAAAGGAGGCGGTCAGGGAGGTCTTTGCAGCATCTCAGGGTCCTAGCAGTAAATGGTGGTATAGAGGCGTCCCGGGTTCACATCGCTGCCCCCTTATCTGCTTGCTGTCTGTGAGCTCTCCCTGAGGGCAGGAAGAGAGGAGCTGGGAGGGATTTGTTCTCCCCATCCCCAGCGACTCCAAAGGTGTTTCTTGGCGATATTGCAGGGTAAATCTTAATTGAAATCTTCGTATTTACGTCAGTTTCCGTCTTAGTCTTTCCATTAACGAGCCTTTCCCAGCTAGCGGAAGCTGGGGAATTCCCCTTTTGCTCCCTCTTACGGTACAAATCAAGTTCCTGCTAAGTGCATAAGGGAGGCAAATACTGTCAGCAAGGGTCTTTTGAATGTGAATAAAGAAGCAGATGATCCTGCTCTGCTCTCCGGAGTACAGCATTGGTGTGTGGAGCCTGCCCCAGAACAGCATCAGTGTGTTGCAGCTGATGTGTTGCTGATGGCTGGCATCAGGGAGCTCCTGCTAGCACCCTGGAGTCTGTTCTGTAAGTACACTGTGCCTCAACTTGAAGGACGGCTTTTGTGTTTAGTTTCTTTTTCACTTCTCCACTTTTAGTCTTCTGAAATCAGATCGCATACAACTTCTGATGCTAACTTACTCAGGGCCAGCTTATACTTGTGCCAGTGTTGTGTCCTAGCTTGCCCCAGGAGGAGCTTTTCTGTCTTGGCATTTGTTTTGCCCTTTAAATCAAACCAGGTTTTCAGGTTGACCTCTGAAAATAGGCTCTGTGCTGCAATGGCGCCCTTGCTGCTCTCTTCTTTCAGCCCTTCCCTATGATCTGTTTGAGATGAGGTTTCATTAGGGTCTTGCGGAATAATCCTTTGTCTACTAGGAATAACTTCTCACTTGGGAACNGCACATTTCTTCCCAGCTAAGATACTAGGTTGTCATATTCCTCTGGAGCAGATGCATTTTCCAACAATCCCAGTCCTCGTGAAACTTGCATTATTATAATCTTGTTTCATTTAGGCTTCATTTAACTGAGGAAGATGAAGGTAATTATTATTCCTTTGGACTAGCATTCTCTTCATTAACCTTTACAGATAATGTTCTAAAAGAAGTGGCAAGGAGAATTGTGAAAAGGATTAGCTGAAACCTGCGAATAAACATGCTCTGTTTTTGGGTTGGTGGGACCCTGTCAGAAAAGAACCGCTATGCTTTGGCACTTTAGAACTGAAATCTTAATCTCCATATATATCACAGTTTTGATAAAATGCTTGACTTAGTCCTGCCTTGTCAGCATGTTTAAGCATACTGCAATAGGAGACTGCTGGCTATATATGTCTTTTCTGTCAAGAACCAAAAATCCAGTTAGGTGTCGCTTAGAAATGCTGTTCTGGGGGATACAGTTTTCCTGTAACCTTAAATGGACAATTTTTGTATGCTTGTTTTAGACCGAAGACAGGATTCCAGATGTGGCTAGAAGAGAACAGAGCAAACATTTTGAAAGATAATCCTGATCTGAATGAAGCAGAAGTAATAAAAGAAGGCATGAGTCGATTTAGAGTGCTGTCATCAGAAGAAAGAATGGTAAGAAATTATACTTGAATTCTGATTTTTTTTTATTTTTTTATTTTTTTTTACTTTTTTTCTCCATTATATCCCTTGGTCATTTTTGTTTGGGAAATTTTTCTTTAAATTCCACTGTTTTCTGTCTGCATGGACTTCAGTTTTGAATTGGGCCGTCATCTGCAACATACACTTTATGAAAATACAGGCTGTCTGGATAATAAATGATAGCAGAAAGCGGCTTTTCCAAAGTGGTGCATGCGAGAGAAATGTAATCAATGAAGAAATAACAAAAGAGTTGGGAAGACTGTAGAAGTGATATAGCCACGCTTTATTCATTGGGCCTTAAATTTGTTCTAAGGCCTTTTGGGTTTCTTATTTATCCAGAAAGACAATTAAGAGTTTCAATTTCATATACGGGCTCAAACAAAGTATAGTTTTGAAGGAAAATGTTGTTAGAAAAAAGGAAAGTGAGGAAATTGTTCCTGATTCGGTCCTTATTTGTTCTTAACTAGTTCTAATAAGTTCAGGAATTACTTCAATGCTTCCTTAGAATCCAAGAAATAAGATGTATAAAGTAGTGTTGAGTTTTGTGGCCTAATTGGTGGTTTTCTCTGTAATGATGTACTTGTTTCAAAGGCATGGACTGAGAAAGCGAAAGGAGGAACAGTTAATGATTCAGCAGAAGATAAAAAACGAAAGCACCCCACAGCTGATGAAGATGAAATGAAAAAGAACGAGGAGCAAAAACCAGAGGACTCAAATTTATCCAAAAAACCAAAGCCTTTAGATCAATCTGCAAATGCCAAATTGTCAGCTTTTGCATTCAAGCAGAGCTAAACAATGTTGTGTTTTCTCAACATCTGTTTTCTGACAACATTAGGTGGCTCTGTATTAAGAAATCTGCTGCCGTGCTCCAAGAGCACTAGAAACAGTGCCTTGCTCCAAATAGTCTTTTAGAAAGTGTCAGTTCTTGAGGAAAATGTTGAATCCACCCTCCTGATCTTTTGCAAGTTACTAGTAGAAAGCTTGATAGCAAAACTAATGCTAATGGTCCTGTTAGCTAAAGCACTGTTCCACACAGTGCTGTGTAGATGTGTGCCTCGATACTTGTAATATTTGGTGCTAAATACAGATGAATCATTTTGGGGAGGATAAACTACAGCCCAAAGCTACTGTGTGGTTTTACAGAGTCAAATTAATGGCTTCTATACCATTCCTTCTGCCTGCTGAAGCATGTGTAAGAGACACTCAAGGAAATGTGACTGAAGGGAAAATAGCTTAACATGTTGCTGGTATTCAGCTGCGTTTTCAACATATGTGGCCGTAACAGTGGTAGGGAGCAGCCTGAACCAGGGCAGGGAGAAAAAAAACAGGGCAGAAGCTGAGTTAGGAAGGTCAGGTGTGCAAAAAGGAGCCATTCCAAACTGTGCAAATGTGCATTCCCTGTGCCTCAGCAGGGTCCAGAAAGTGCTTAGAACTTGAAATTGTATGTAATTGGTTTATATTGTGTGGTTTTTTAAATAAAATGTAAAAGTTTCTTTGTTTAAGGTGGTGCTCTCCTTTGCCAGTTTTGTAATTAAAGTATAAGCAGACTTCAACATACAAGTCATAGGGTAGTCTGGAGGAATTAGACATACTACCTTCTGGAGGAAAGGCAGTATATCTAATACATGTATTTGAAGCAAACTTAAAAAGAAGTTTCAAAATTTAAGATGAAATAAAATAATTTAGCTCTTCAGCAGAACAGCTGAGCCTTTTTATAAAATCTGGGTTTGCACATCCTTTTGTCATTTTCTTTTTTCATTCCTCTTCATATTATCACTGAAAAGGCAAATGTCTCTCCATTTAAAACACATTTTTAACATTGAAATCTGTAGATTGAAGATTCAGTGAGAATTCTGTAAAAGCCACTAAATTTCAGTGTAAGAGGTGTTTTTCTAGAAGTTTTTAGCTGTTGTTGTAGGTAATTTTGGAGAAAGCAGCTCCTGTTCTCACTTAAAACCATGGATCATGATGTCAACCAGGGATGGTAAACACAAACAGAGAAAAACCTGAACTCCTGTCAATTTAAATGCATTTTATCATCCACAGTTCTTATATACAGTTACACATTTTATTTGTTTAACGCTGATGCTAAACAGCAAGTAATAAGTAATGAATTTTCTTTATTGACAACTGGGAAGTTCAGGGGAGTAGTGTCATATTAGTAGTTTTTCTACATTCTTTGGAAAGAAATTGTATCAGAGACTGGAATTTATTTTTGTCAGTAAAGCATATTTCCACACTTTGAAGGTATTGGAGGAAAATGGAATTGCATTGGTAAGAAAACCATCCTGATAGAAAAATCAGTATGGGCTTGGTGAAGTGTGTGATGTTTTCTTTCTGCTAGACTAGGTTGTTCTGATGATGACTTGTGCATTCCAACTGTGGTGCTGGGAGATGGGCTGGCTGTGAATGGATGGGCTTTCTTTCCATCCATGTACTTAGAATCCATATTCAAGCTGAGCTGCCTGTCAGGTGTGCTTTCTGCAGGCCTAAGAGGGGAAGGGAAGTCACCCTTGGAAGTAAGCAAGCTATTTCATAGAATCATGTAATACTAGGTTGGAAGGGACCTCAGTGATGTCCAGCACCCTGCCCCAGCTGAACCTTAAAAGTGTCCAGCAAGTGGAACGTAACTCCTCAGTGCTTCTGTAAAAAGGCTGCATAAAATTACTCGAGAAGGATATTTATAGCTTGGGCTCAGGACACTGAAGCTGGTTGTGACATCAGGGCTCTGTCTGTCCATTGTCCCTGCTATGCAGGTTGTGCTTTGCTTCAGACTACAGGCGTAAGGCCAACATGGTTCCTGTTCTATGACAGAGGTGGATAGGTATCCACTGCTGCAAACAGCTTGTCCCACAAAGTGTCCAAAGTCCTTTTGACTGCTGTAGAAAGGAAGGAACACCCAAAGTCAGCTTCCATGGGAGTTTTCTGAGGGGTGGATGTTTGTTCGGAGGAGCTCCATGACTGTAAACACACCAAAGGTGTGTTTAAAGTGAGGCTCCTGGATTTAGTGGATGGTTTCATGGAAATCACTGGGGACATCAGACACCATCCTGAGTGTGCCTGGTTCCCATTTGCTTTTCTCCTTGTTGCAGATGGAGTGACGCACTTCACTCATGAAAAGGAATTAGCAATGTGTCACAGTGAGAGCAATTGGCCTGTGAAAAAAATCTCCCCAGGGAAATGGTGAATTCCCCAACACTGGGTGCTTTTACTGTTTGACTGGACAGGGTGGTGGGACATCCAGTCTAGGTCATGCTTTGCCTAGAAAGGTTGGACCAGATGATCCCTGAGGTCCTTTCTAACCTGTTATTCTAGCATTCTGTCTCTGGTGAATCCACTTTGAGTCAGACAGCCATCACAACCAGATGCATCCATTACCACCGCCACTGGTGGTCATCACTTGAGTAGTGTTACAGACAATAAAGGCCAGGTTGGGGTGGGGAGGAGCACACTGCCTCATTCCTGGTTTAATTTTTTGCTGTGTAGTGTTTGTAGGTTTCATCAGACTCAATGTCTGCAGCCTTGGGTCACAGTCTGGATCTTACGGGTACCCCTACAGCTGGTTAGAGGCAGCAAAACTGTTTCCAACATCAGATTTGAAGTTATGCTTTGGAGCTGCGTGGTTGTGATGGTGATTGCAGCAATGATTTTTAATTATGGCAGTTGCTGCTGTCCACAGCAATAAAATAAACAGCCAAGAGGGGTTGTCAAGATCACAGATCAAGTACCCAGCTGCTTTTAACCTGGGAGAATCATCTCCCACTAGGCTGTGGTTACCTTTCATTCATCAAAGACAGGATTTGCTCTATTACACAGCTCCAGGCAGAGCTACAAATACACCCTCCATCACCTGCAGCCTTTCAGGGAGCTGCACTGAGCCGGACAGGAACAGAGTGCGCTCACCCAGCAAAGCACCAGCAGGACAGTGCTAAGTATAACTTTCAATTCGGGTAGAAATGAAATGCCAAGCCAAAAATGAACAGAAAAAGTGGAATGGATATCCAAGGAAAAACAGAAACAGTTGAATCTCTACTAGCTCTGAGGGGTTTTGCTTTGGTTTGAGTTTTGTTGTTAAGATGCTCCCTAAATAATTTAATAGAATTTCACTGAAGTCTTCAGAAATGCTTGTTTGTCCTGAATTTGCCACTTTTCTACTGAAATAAATCAGTATTTTAGAAAAGCCAATCTGGAAACTGGAAAGTTCTTTCCCTTTGGCTGTGCTTTAAATCCCAGTGACAGGCAGCCTCTGGCGAGAGTGCCAATACATGCGGTACGCAGCAGGGAGTGTTAAGTGTTTTCAGGTAAATGGTGTAAAGCTGATTGCTATCTTCCATAGCAGGAGTTTGGATTTCTTTTGTTGTTGATTCCAGTGCAGGTAGGGGTCAGGTTAGAAGGTCTATTTGCAGCATGACATCTGATAACTTTACCTCAAGTTTTCGGTGCTAGAGTATGATAGCAAGTGCAATGGCAATGCAACTCTGAAAAGCTCATCTCCATCAGGGAAGAAAGATGTCTCCCCTTGATTTCTGGGGATGTTCTGTGTCTCCAGTTTCCACAGCAAACTTGGTCCATCCTTGGGTTAGTGCCGCTGACCATTAAGGGAGCTGTTGGTCCTCCAGGGCTTCTGCTGCATCCCTCACAGAGGAGTTTGATCCACCTAAAGTGAAGTTCCCATGGCTTGTTTGAAATTGCATTCCCTGATTATAAAATTAACAACTGTTGATTACAACCTCTCCATGTTTTGCTGCAGGAGTAAGCAATGCATCAGACTCAAATGAAGATTTGCTTTAGAAACCTGGTATAAATTGCCTTCTCTAACAATGCTCTGTCCCTGTCCTCTGTGGTTGTCCCCAGCTCCAGTGATGTGCACAGCCGGGGCAGCTTGGTTACTCCAGCTGGGAGAGTTTCTTACCTTGTAGGCAGTAAAAAAAAAGTTTATACCAATGAGGACTGGTTTTGGTGTAGGGAGGCCTGGAAAACTCAACCAGTTTGGGTGCTTGGGGTGGAGCTGGGCAAGGGAGAGCCTGTGTTTGAACAAGGTTTACTCTCTCAAACGTCTTCTGTCATGAAACACACCTCAACTTCTTCCTAAAGATCGTAACTGTGTCATGAAGTGACTCACCTTGGTGCTTCTGACTGGCCATCCAAGAAGACAACAGCAGCAAGAACTGCTTATGAGGAAGTTGAGCATCACATGCATTAGAGCTCTGATGACAACGGCAGAGCTGGCTTCTCCCTAAATGTGCTCAGCCGAATGCTGCTACATAAATGTGAGAGTAATTCATTTACTTAAAGGTAGACAAAACACAAATACCCACCCAGGCTGTGAAAAGAGCCACCTGATGCTGGACTCAATTGGATTCCAACGGTTGAGGAAATCTGCAGGAATGATTTAAAGCTGTGTGTTGCCAGGGAACAAACTCACATTGATCTTGGGGTGGTAATAGTGAGAAGCAACTGAAGGGGAGCAACGTGGCGACACAGCTGCTATTCCCATCTGCCTGGTGCATGAATCAAAACTCACCCTTGGTTTAGGAATGGGCTGGAGGGACCTAGAGATGGGCAGTGTCAGATAGCTCTCATTGGAGGCAGGGTACAGGTCCATGGGAGCCTGGAGACTTGTGTTATACATTTGTTTTCATATTCCTTAAAGCATAAATACAACTTTGAGGAGCAAATGATTCTAAGGCTGGAGGAGTCCATTGGCATGAGATCCTGTGCCCGTGCTCCATGAAGGCATAAAGAGAAAGCCAGCCAGGGCAAAACTGCTGCCTCCACTTCCAGTTTCAGTCCTAAAATATGAGACCTCTCCAGGGAAGTGAAAAAGCAGATTGCATCTGCAGAAGACCCCTCAGACCTCTGGGATCCTCTGTCCGTACAGAACAGCAAATCCCTGCATCAGGGATTAGTATTGTAGGAGCCTGTAATCAATTTTGATTGTTTTTTCTGGGTAAGAGAATTAAATTGCCTATGATTCACTCTTTAAACTGATGTACTGTGATTCCAAGGGCTGATAAATTTCAGGCTGTATTTCCAGGGCATGGGAAAGATGTCAGTAGGCTGTGACATTACCATCCATAGCTGCTGTGGGTTCAGCTATTATTTGAGGATCATATTCGCATGATGTTCTGGCTTGATGTTAATAGAAGGATCGATCTGTGTTGCTCTTTTCCTGCTTGAGCTGTTAATGACATGCTGGGTCAACACAGATGGTTTGAGAAGGTGGAATTCATCATCTCTAGCTTTAAGCTCTGAGACCAGCACTAAATGCCTCCACTTTGTAGTCAACAGATGAAAAATAGGTGTATTTTGTGTGTGATTTATCTCAGCCTTTTAGCAGCTGTCAGGGAGGGAATTGCCCTTAAAACAGCTCTTAAATGGCTTCATCTGACCCTGTGAAAACTGTCCAGGGTCTCTTCATCCTTATTTGACATGGAGATGTTTCTTTAGAGACCCTGCTCTTCAAACCCTGAGGAGCACCTTGGGGATGCAGGGAATGATCCTCCCGCCCTTCCCTGCCATGTACCACTCAAGGCCATGAGGAAACTCAACTGGCTAAAATGGATCAAAGAGATGGAGTCTGAATGTAAACTCACTCCATCCTGTCTCTATTTTGTATTTTCCCTACTTTCAAAGATAGGAGATTTCTCTGATGGGCTTTACCATGGACCACACACTCACATGCCCCCCCCCCCTTGTCACCCCACAGCATCCCCAGGCTCTCTCTGGGACCCCTTCAGTGGGTGCCCTGGGCTTTCACCTGCTCTAGACCTTATCCTAAATTGGCAAACAATTGAAGTTACAGCCTCGGAGCTGTTTGTACTCCCTGTTCTGCTGCTTTTTAAGAATCTCTCTTCAAACTTGGAACAGTGAAAATAACCCTTAAGCTCTGAGCAAGTACAGGAAAGAGAAACAGGGCAGATTCCCTGAAGGAAATTCAGGGTATCTTTTACCAGTGTTGCACAATACCATCTTCTGGTTTACAGCCTCCATCTCACCACATTAGTGCTTCTTACCCAGCCAATGTGGGTTTCTGTATCAGAGAGTGAGAACTTTGCCGTGGTTGGAAATCAGGCTGTGTCATAACGCATCCTGACACATACCTGAACTACTTAAACCTAATAGTTCCACATTTGCAAATGCAGAACTGCTGGCATTGGCTTTCCTGTGTGCAACCTCTGCTCAAACATACCCAGAAAAAGTGATTTTCTGCACATACACCGAGCGCTCCTGCTAGCAAACAAGCTGGCAACTGCCCTTCTCTCCCTGTAAATAGCAAAAAAAATTACAACCAGCTCCCCCAGCTTGTGTAGTTCAAACAGTTGTAAAGCCCAGGGTGACTCCAGAGGGAGGTTTTTTCCTCTTGTCTGAGAAAATAAAGGTAGAAAACACTAGGGAGTGCCAAAATACTTAGATGCCCTTTACTAACCCATTTCTCCTAGGGATGATTAGGTGTCAGTGGTTTGCAGCTCCTAAGAAATGCTATCCAACACTTTGAACCGTGCCACCTTGGTCTGGATCCCAGTAAAAGTGGTAGAATGCTTTTTGCACAGTGTTGCTTACTAAGGGAACCCAACTGGTTTATATGGAGGATTTGGACTTCCTCAGAGGGCTGTGAGTGATGCAAGATTCCCAGCTGCACCTCGGTGGGCGACTGTAGAGAAATGGGCATAGAGTTCAGGGCTTCAACTCCTCCAGGACAGCAGTTTCTGATCCCAGTCGGAGCCTGGAGCAATAGAACCACAGTAAAGCCTGGCTGGCTGCAGGCCAGTGCCGGCTCCTTCATTTTACCTGAGTCATCCTGACTCCTTTCTGGTGAAACCTGCAGTCGGAAATGAATGATAAACGTGGCGTGTGTTACTGCTGCTGGGGTTTTTCTCTTTCTTTTTGCTTGTCTTGGTTGAATGTAGCTCTTGTGCCAGAAGGAGGTGGAGGAAAGCCAGTGAGTCATGCTCTGCATCCCATCCCTCCGACAGCTCCTTCCCCTCCTTATTTTCTCAGCAATTTACCATTCCTAGGCACAAGGGTGGAGAATTTGTCCCTGCTGCCTTATGGACAGATTGGGTGTGCAAAGAGGGCTGTGTCCCTTAGCATCTTTGCCATTTATTTTGGTGGCAATCCAGAAATATTAGTTACTCCACTCATGGTTGCGGTGACAGCACACACCCTATGCTCAGCTGAACCTAGGACTTAGCTTCTATCTTATAAAATCCCAGACCAGCTTCAGCTGAGGGGATTTCCCTTCCAAGTAACCCTTCCAAGTAACAGCTGAACCCTACTTGGGACAGAGCAGAAAGGGCTCTTGGCAAAGATGAGCTGTGCTCTGTCTGCCGTATTTTCCCGGAAAGTGCCTTGAGGATGTTCATACCACCACTGGGGTGACATCCCAGTCAGATCTTCACAGAAACCACCAGATATGTGGGCATGTTCCAGAGTCATAGGTGGGATTATGAAAAACCTGGGGCACATGAGTAGCAGGAAGGGGGCTCATAGGTTGGAAGGGACTGAAACCAGCTGCAATGAAGTGATGGGGACTGTCATGAAGGAGGGCAAATCCCTCCCTGGAATCTTTCTGGTGGATGTACCATGCCGCCAGCGACCCAAAGCACCCCAGGAGGGGTGTGACAGTGTTCCAGCAGCACTGGGGCTGTGAAGCGGAATGCACCAGCATCACACTGGAGGGAAAAGGACCAGCTCTGCAAGTTGAACAGGGTGAAGGGAAAACGGAGACCGGTGTTGGAACCTGGTGCGCAGAGCAAGGACCCGCATCCCAGCAGGACGCTCCCCATCAATCCCCTGGTGATGAAGGGGGTCTCTGCCTGTCGCCATCCCCGGGTCCCCTGACTCCCGGCGCCAACCTGTTGTGGGGGGCTGAAACCGGCCGGCTCTTGACACAGCGGGTGACGTAACGGCGGCGGCTGCCAATGGCAGCGGCGCGGGCGGTATAAAGCGGGCGGATGAGGCAGCGGGTGGGAGCGCGGTGCCGGGCTGAGGCGGCGGAGGGCTGGCGGGAGGGATCGGTGAGGGCTTCGGGATCCATCACAGCGCTCTGCCCGCTCTGCGGACGGGCCCCGCCGGCGCCCATGGAGGCGGCGCGGGGCTGTAACGGGTACGCGCGGCAGGACAGGCCGCCGCCGCCTTCCGCTTCCCCGTCGGCTGTGGCCGAGAAGCCGCGCGGCGCCCCCGGCGGAAGCGGGGACGGGTGGCGGGGCGAGCGGCCCCGCAGCGAGGAGGACAACGAGCTGAGCCTGCCCAGCCTGGCGGCCGCGTACACCACCATCCTGCGCTCGCTAGGCGAGGACCCCGAGCGGCAGGGGCTGCTGAAGACGCCCTGGAGGGCGGCCACCGCCATGCAGTTCTTCACCAAGGGCTACCAGGAGACCATCTCGGGTAGGGAGTGCTGCCCGGGCGGGCCGGGGTCACCCTGGGGAGGGCTCCGGGCGGCAGAGCTGGAGCCTGCTGCTTTCATACCAGCCGTGGGGCTGGCTTTCCTACTGTATTGCTTCGCCACTGCCCTGCCACAGTACCGGCAGTCTTGTCATCAGCATTAGGAACACCTCGGGGTCTCTCTGTCCTCCCCTTCCCCCTTTTTAAGCTCTGTGCTGGTAAAGCTCGCGTTCTGTCATAGACTTCTGTGCTTCTGGTTTCGGCGATCAGAACAAGTGCTTTTACTTCCTTTTCTCCAGCATAAACTTTTCAAGCTCTGGCATAGAAACTTACTGATTGTACATTCCTCTGTCCCCGCTGAGCTAGGCTGTGTTCAGCGCGGGCAGTGCATTTGCGTCTATCAGCAGACATAGATGGTTTGCATTTTTCTCCGAAAAAGACCACTTCTGCTGATACTTTTATCAGGTGAAGTTTTTCAAGGGGGGGAATTAAACGTGAGGAAGTGCGGTAAGGAGAAAGGAGGCGGTCAGGGAGGTCTTTGCAGCATCTCAGGGTCCTAGCAGTAAATGGTGGTATAGAGGCGTCCCGGGTTCACATCGCTGCCCCCTTATCTGCTTGCTGTCTGTGAGCTCTCCCTGAGGGCAGGAAGAGAGGAGCTGGGAGGGATTTGTTCTCCCCATCCCCAGCGACTCCAAAGGTGTTTCTTGGCGATATTGCAGGGTAAATCTTAATTGAAATCTTCGTATTTACGTCAGTTTCCGTCTTAGTCTTTCCATTAACGAGCCTTTCCCAGCTAGCGGAAGCTGGGGAATTCCCCTTTTGCTCCCTCTTACGGTACAAATCAAGTTCCTGCTAAGTGCATAAGGGAGGCAAATACTGTCAGCAAGGGTCTTTTGAATGTGAATAAAGAAGCAGATGATCCTGCTCTGCTCTCCGGAGTACAGCATTGGTGTGTGGAGCCTGCCCCAGAACAGCATCAGTGTGTTGCAGCTGATGTGTTGCTGATGGCTGGCATCAGGGAGCTCCTGCTAGCACCCTGGAGTCTGTTCTGTAAGTACACTGTGCCTCAACTTGAAGGACGGCTTTTGTGTTTAGTTTCTTTTTCACTTCTCCACTTTTAGTCTTCTGAAATCAGATCGCATACAACTTCTGATGCTAACTTACTCAGGGCCAGCTTATACTTGTGCCAGTGTTGTGTCCTAGCTTGCCCCAGGAGGAGCTTTTCTGTCTTGGCATTTGTTTTGCCCTTTAAATCAAACCAGGTTTTCAGGTTGACCTCTGAAAATAGGCTCTGTGCTGCAATGGCGCCCTTGCTGCTCTCTTCTTTCAGCCCTTCCCTATGATCTGTTTGAGATGAGGTTTCATTAGGGTCTTGCGGAATAATCCTTTGTCTACTAGGAATAACTTCTCACTTGGGAACTGTGTGTGTCTACTGCCCTAAAACACAGGAGGTCTCTTGGTTATCCTGCTAGTCTTTAACACTGGATATATTTTTTTTTT